>LYUA01000807.1:161795-174553 GCA_002093875.1 Calopteryx splendens
AAGAAAAAGAGTCTGTCTGGAAACCGCATTCGAGTGCGGGGATGAGGTCGCTACCACCGCGCTCGGCGCCCCGGGCGGGAGGTGCACAAAAACAATTGCCAGACGAAAAAGCAAAAACAATCGCGAGAGACAGAGAGAGCGGTGGATGTTTTTCTGACCCTTTGGGAATCTCTCGAGATGGAATGGGAGGGGGGAGCTGAAAGAGGGACGGTAGGGCGTAATAACAATAATCTCCAAATGCCTGGGGGGGCGAGGGATGGGGGAGGGGGTGGGGGAGAACGCGGAGGGTGTGGATGCGGCGGAGCCGTCTTCGGCGGCTGGTCATAAGGACGGACGGAGGATAGTCCCGATCACTGAGAACCGGAAAGCGCGACGTATCACACAAGACGAATCTCATTTGTTCGATTTCCGTTGGGGAGGGTGTCCGGAACAGACCGTGTACGAAATAAATGGAGCCAATTTAGCATGGGCCAAAGCAGGAGAGTGGGTGGAGCCTCCCCTGGGTAATGACGGAGCCATCGCTTAGCGGAAGGAGAAACTTCCCCAGTGCGAGCATTCTTGGTTGTCCTATTGTCGACTGGAGCCCCCTATTGTCGACTGCCTTCTCTTCTTCAGAAATTTGGTATCCTAACACCCCCTGCCACATAGTTAATTGGTGCAATTCTGACTATATCACGGATGACGTTTAAATGATCTTTAGGACTAAGTGGTGAGTTATATTTAGTGAAACAAAGCCGGAAAGTTGACCACATCTCTCACCCAACTTAGGCAAACAAGGTAGGACCAAGTTGGGGCTGGATACTCGGATGCTTTGATAGAAACCTAGCAAAGCAATGCTATACATAAAATCCTAGAATTTCATCGAAAAAAACTATTTCTACATTAAATGGAATTGGATAAAATGCTCCTTTCACCTATATTTAAAAACTTCTTCCATCTGCTTTCGCAGACATAAATATATTCTGATAATTTACACAAGTACCAAACAGACTTACTGACATGTGTACAATGATGGAATAGATTTTTTTGCGAGACATATTTTTTCATATTATTTTCGGTATGAAACTAAGTTTCTGTCACAAGATAAATACAGTAGGTACCTCCGTTGCATGATTTCCATATTAAGTTAGGTACAAATGGGATAAAAAAATGCAAAACCACCACTGTTTCTAGAAAAAAGTGGTTAACAAGTGGGACATTTGTTACTCCAGCATAGATATTCCAATTTCAAAGCTCACGGTAAATTAAATTCGTTTTCATATAATATGGATATCACCACTAATGTCTGAAGACTATTAACAAATAAAACTAAATAGAGTTAGCCTTCGATTGTAAAAACATGCATCAATGTTCCAATTCCTATATTTAATTTTCTTAGACAGGAACCGACAAGAACGTGAGGTCTGAAAAATACCTATTCGGTGCAACCTTTTAAACTCAAATATATGATTCTTTTATTCGCCGGAGTAGGTAGGTATAGTTCGCCAAAAGTTATTAAATTAGAATCGGAGCCCACCACAAACGGTGGAAAAAATGCATGCTTCGTCTGGCCCGCATTCCAAAGGAATTTTAAAGATAAGGATCGCGGGAAATTTAGGAAACGTAGTGACAACCGCTCGGCTGAATACGTCGGCCCGAGGGAGGAAAGCCTTGTCCGCGAGACATGAGGAAGACAGGCCGAATGATCAGCAAACAATGGGATCGGTGCTCTCGCGTAGAAATCCTGGCGAATTTGCGATTTTTAATTTTTCGATCCACGCATATTCTTTCTTTAGCGAGAATCTCACATCATCAGCAGATGGGTAGACAATTACATCGAGCCAAGCGGATCACTATCTCGCGACAGGAATTTCTCTAGCGTGAATACCACCATGAATGCGTTTCCCGTGAAAACGAGACGTTTCCCTTCACGTCGTTGTGAAATTTATTTTATTTTTTTTACATTTACATTGACTGGTACAACTTCATCATTGTTTCGCGAAAAGCTGAATTATTGAAGCATCGTTTGAAAGGTGAGAAACCCGATTAGATAGTCAACAGTTCACACATTTCAAATGAACTCATTCAAAAGAGTGACATGGAATTACACATCTACGATTCCATTTCGCAAAAGTATTCCTTCGCGGATGAATGACTCGTTCGAAAAACTATTAAGACTGAAATCGACTTTCCTGTCCGGTAAGCGTCTTAAAATAAAATTTATCAATGTGCCAGTGCAGGCGATTTAAGCCGATGCAATGCAATACCAGTGTCAAAGTAATACTTGCCGGAATATTTATGCAACACCAAATAAGATACATTCTGCTTCCCTGCCATTCGCCTTCGAAAATTAATAATTTCCATGCCGTCGCCACTGCGATAGGCCCGTTTTAACCGCAGCTTTTTGACGATTACAAATGCGAGTCCCACGTAAAGAACTTCATCAAAATCGAGAGCAGATCCATTTCCCGCACCATGCGCCCTCGCGCCTCGATTATCCAGACCCGAGTTGTGACAAGTATGCGTGGCGGATCGTAGAGGGGAACCACACCCCAATCGCTCGATCAATGATGACGCTTATTATTTACACCGCGCATGCTTAATTAGGCAAGGAGTGGGCGTGACGGCGAGCGGCGAATGGCGCGCCGGGGGGAGAGCACCGAAAAGAATCGCGCATGCATACGGAACGCACGGCAGACGGAGGCCGGCCCACCGACCAAGCTCCCCCCACTCCCACCCCACCCCCTCCTCTCTCCTCTCTCTTTCTCTCTCGCGCCACCAATCCAGAAGGACCATTCAGATTCGATTCGTCCGGAATTCGATTATTTTAACACGTTCCACGACTTGTGTCCACCAGTATTTATTTTCACACGAATAGTCGGCGATCAATCTCGATGTGATTTCGATTCGCCATGCTTCCGATTCGATTCGGTCAGATTCAGTTCCGGTTAGATGTCATACCGACCCACGGCACCCAACTTACACAGCTGTACATTCGTGTACGCTTTCGGACGGACGAATCGTGAAATTCCCCTTCCACCACCAAGCTCCCTCCCTCTCTTGATCGAAAGACACTCTGCCAATTAGCAACCTTTTAGAAACCATCCTTTTTGCACCCCTCATCCCGATAGGAGAGACCTAAACCGCGACGATGAAATACAGAAGCTTTCCGTTGGGAGGTACGGTTGATTCGATTCTAATCCCAAGAAGAAACCGGAATCGAATCGTTCCTTCGTATCGTTCATCTCTACCGACTGACCAACCCTCTTGCTCCTTCCAATAACAACTCGCCTCCTACTTGGAACACGATATGAATGACTTTTCTATTATCGATCCGGATTGCATGTTCTCCCCATAAGAAACGATAAACAGCACTCAACTGTTCTCAAGATCGCCGCCCAGCGCGTTAAATTCCGATGGCGAACCGTCGGTGTAAAATCCCATAAAGAAACGAAATGCGGACGAATTATCCACCGCAGCGGAAGACATTTATGGGGACGGTAGAGTGAGATAGGAAGAGCGATCCGCCCACTGCGACGATTTCGAACTGACTACGAGGTGTTTTCCATTGGAAACCATTTCCATGCAGTCACTTAGGTACGCCATAGAGAATACCCACTTGTACTTATCTACTATCACGTGATATATAAGATGCAGGTCAAAAGAATGGCCTTCGCCCATCCTATACCCTTTTCTAAGAAATGCTAAAACAGCATTAACTTCAACGACATAAACATTTACTGTTACCATTGTACAAAATACTAAAAACCAGGCCTCAGTTGATTAGTCTCGGTTCAAAATTATATTTGCTTTATCCACGAAACTTTTATGAAAGAATGAAACAAACTATAATGGACAGGTTTTTACCAAATTTGGAAACCACGCGCGGAAATTTACCTACAATCTTGGTAATCTAAAGCAAACAAAACGGGAAAATCAGCGTTACAATCCATTTACTGCATTAATAATATTATTGGTTTCGAAGATGATTCGAATTCCTTCAGACAGTGTAATTTATATTTTTTTCATTGAAACCACACATTTATTTTCCTCTTGACCCTTTTTTTAATCTAGTAAAAAAAATCAAGGGGTCGAACTAAAAATGAGGCTCGTGCGGTGAAATAATTGCTCTGCCAATAAAATCAGGTGGCCGTGGTTTTTTTATCGGATAGCATATTTTTTGGCCGGATTCCCTATCTATTGGCGGAATCGGTAGAGTCATTCTCGCCTCCGCTGAGGTCTTTTCCTTTGGGACACCTCGTCGCCGGCACTGAATTCAATGATGAGAACCGGCCTGGCCCCGCAGCAGTCACTCGGAGCAATTCCGTACGACGCACAGTCGTCGGCGACTAGCCTTTTTCCGGCGTCCGCAAACCACCAAGTCCATCCGCTGCTGCTTGATCTTACCAATGTGTACTTAAATCCGTCCATATGCGGCATGCCGGTTCAATATGAAGTCACCTCCTTTGCGCAGTGCGGGTAAGACCAGTAGGTGATCCCGGATAATGGTCGATATATTTTCACCGCAATTGCATAAACCACTCCGTAAGGCAAAGGGGAATACTTTGAGGTGGGACATATTCACATAAATTATTCCTCTGTGGACGCTCCTCTTGCTACTCGCCTTTGCCTTTCCTAAGCCACAATTCGACAATAAAATAACATGACTACGTTTCCACAGAAGTCCTTGATTACAAACTGTGCTGCTTACTTAAATGTCACGATTAAAGTAATGTCGTATAACCCGAGGCCCTGTTCGAGCATCGAATATGCTCAAAAGTCTCACGGATATTTAACTGAAAAGCCCTATGATATGAGGAGAACCTGGGGCACGGTAGGAACACTTAACACTATCAGACTCACTTAGAGAAAGAATGTTTAATAGGTATCTCTTAAACTAGAAATTGAGAAAGGCACTTTCAAATAAATCCTCATCAGATCAGCGTACCCAAGCATTGCGATTGCATTACACGCTGCAGAATATAAAGAGCACATTAAGGGCGCAGATATTCTCATTTAAAAACCCGAGAAAAACGGTCCCAACAGTACGTTAAAAAAAAGGAATGTCAGCAATCAGCCCTCAATTCCATAGCTACTTTACGCAAGCTGCCGTTAAGAAGACAGTGAAGCAATGCCAACAATAGTAGTAGTTATTACACACATTTAAAGACCCGTATATAATTGAATTCCCTGAGTCTTCAAGGGTTTCAACCCAGATGGTACCTCGATTTCACTGAAACTAGAAGTTCAATTCCGGAACGAATTACTTGCGTCATCATTGCGAATTGCGAGACGTTCGATTTACCCCCGCCAAAAATTTCCACTCAAGATTCTTTCCACGATATGACCGCCGTGGAAATCGTTTCATTAAAATATTCGATTCCGATAGCGCATCGATAATTAACTCAATTCGGTTATCCGCCGTGTGATCCATCCGGATATCGCAGCCATGCCACCTATCACCACGTGGCCAAAGGTCAAAAGGAGCGGCAAGACTCCACACCACATCCGAGTAGTCGAGGTATGGAAAGGGAAAACACCCACTCAACCCCATGTCTCTCGTCCTTCGAGGCGAATTTCGAAAAAATAAAAATAAAACAAAAAGGGTCCACGTTGTCGACGCCCTCTCGATTCGTTTCGAGTCCTCGCCGTCGTGGAGGGAGGTGGCCGTAAAAAAAAGAAGCCGGCGAAGGAGATAAATAAAAGATGCCCTCCCCCAAAATAGCGGCGAGGGCGGAGAACCCAGGACCGAGAGGATGGAGGGGGGAAGAGGGAACGGAGACCCGCATCAGAAGATGGTCCACCGGTGGTGGGTGCTTTAAGGAAACATCTCGTCGTGGGGGAGGGAAATTGGGGGGTGGAGAGTGTGGGGTGAGGTGGAACCGAGAGACGACGACCGTTGGACGGCCGGTCGAACTGACGAAACCCGATCGAGCCGGCTAAAAGGTAATCCACAAGATTTCAGGCGAAATTTTGGGAGGAAAGATGGGAACTGATAGTCTTCGCTTACACCTCGTTCACTCTTCCCGGACGATTTTATTTTATTTTTTTTCACGAGGAGCAACATAGACCCCACTGCCCTGACTTTCGGAGCACGGATTTCTCTCTCAGACCCCATAGAGGGGAATTTAAGAGCAACATTCATAAATCCATCCGTGTTAAAAAGAAAATAATTGCCTTCGTGCCGTTTAATCTAATGGTTTTCGTTAAAACCTCTGGGTCAGGTGACACGTGTGTTGAGACACCATGACGAAGGACTGGCGAATGGAAAAAAAATAAAGGATTTCTACTCCGCCTCGCATTTTGCTGTCTCCCGGATAGGAACAAGAAAATTTGCGGCTCCGAAAGTTAGTGTCATCGAATCCCACCCAGTTCATTAGTTTGCCTTTCCTTCATGAGGTGTATTTATGAGTGAAACGGAGTCTTATCGTGCGCCACAGCTCAAACTTCACACGCTTGCGATGGGTAATTAAGAAAAAATCGGTTAACTATAGTAATATTAAACATTTTGCAAGACTTTTCCTATAAGAAAGAAAGCAATCCCTAAGTCACAGGTTTAAATCGCCTATTTTTAATGTTACCGAGCGCGTCTCCCCGGGCTGTGGGCGGTGGGTTGATATCGACAAGGGTTTATATCTATATCTATATAATACCCTGCAACCCACCGCTAGGATTTTTGGCAGGGGGTGAGTTCACACCAGGCATGCGCTAAAGTTTTGCTGAGATATAGTGAGCCCACTCAATGGTTAAGAAGTCGCAAACAGTTAAAGAGGGTTGCCAAATATTTTAGGTGGTCTAAAAATGCTACAATATGATCTTCGCCCACCGCTTCAGACATGAGGAAGACTGTAGAGCCCAAAATGCAACCAAAGTTAGGATTGGTGGTTACCTTTGGTGGTGATGATGAGTAGATTACGGCCTTGTAAGAGAGACAGACCACCGACGAGAGCGAATGCAAAAATATACATTTGAATCCAGCTACTGCGCCTAATAGCTCATTTCTAGTCTTGCATTAGCACTTTAATTCTATGCTACCAGTGATTTATAAAAAGTCATAAAATAGTATCGTAAAAGTGAGCCGAGTCGTAGGTAATTAACCCTGATCCTCTCACGCAACATGGGGTTTCTTGCCTCTTAGCTAAAAGCTTCTGACATCTGTGCAATTTAACAATTATCTTAGCAAATATTAACATCACAAGGAGGCATCGAAATAGCAATTCAGCAATGCACGTGGTTTATGTTTATCTTGATGACTCACCTGCCTGGTGTCATTTTCTATAAATGCAGGACGGGTAAATGTTTGCATACAGGAACGAAATGGGTTTGAAGTCAGTGGATACATTTCAAGGCATCCAAAGCCATTTATATTGCGATGCACTCTGGAGAGGAATTATATCTTCGGAGGGGAAAAATCTCTTTCAGTATTATTAATGCACTTCATTGCTTACTCTTCCGGCTTTGCAGCAGAAATGACCCTCGTCATACCAAAACAAGAAATGCGTGAATAGCAGCCTGTCATGCATCACGGGCCTCGATCAAAGCAGCATTATGAATCAATAATTTCCAGCGTCACATTAATTTTCTTGAATGCCCACAACCAGAGAGTCCAAACCTGAAGACAGATTCCAGCAGTTTAATTCCAATCTTAGGCTTTAAAATGCAAACTGAAGGCAAAAACGATAGTAAAAGTCGGAGATCAGTTCCTATTTGGGATCATTCTCATGGCTTCACCAACTAATCGAGAAACCATCGCAGTGGTAATTGGATATCCAAGCACTTACTCCAGAAAACCATTACAACAAAAAAATCAATATTCACCCCGAGGGCAAATTCGAACCTACATGCCAGAGGTGACGGACTATCTCGTTACTTAGGTGTCCCGCTATTAGTAATATCTTTGTGAAAGAGTTTGCCGGATAAAACAAAGCACAAAGAAATAGGTAACGGATGATAGTAAGGGGACGGCTCCAATGTGATTTATAAATAGATGAACGATGATTTCAAAACAATGTCATCTCCATACCTTTTAATTTAAGTGATTTGTACTAGAGAAGATTCATCACCAAAGCTACTATCGATTAAACTAAGAGACGAATACCCTTACATTAAAGCGTACAGCAATTATACATTAAGGGAAATGCAGTAACTTCATTTTCACTTAGAAACTCAAAATTTCAGAGAAACTCGCAGGATTAGTAACATCGTAAATTAGCATTTTAGAAAATTATAATCAGTCGTGAATTATACTAGGGCCCACGATCCTATGTCCAACGACCAATCCATACAAAACAATCAGGATGAGTCAAATATCAATGAAAATGGGGTGGTTTGAAAATGAATACTATTTACCTACCAAATGTAAACTCGGAGCTAGGTAGAAAGATTTTTTCCCAACGAAGCAGGCTAGTTTACTCCTGAAGAAACTATGTAACAGCATTTCGCAAGCTGCTAAAAACTATGTAGGGAATGAGTTCAATACACACGAAATAGATTTTTGAGCACAATAAACGATCAGGTATACCGAAACGTAAGAAAAAATCTTAGCATATGGCGAATAAAAATTGTTTTTATTTCTAAACGCGCATAAAAGATAATTTTAAAATTGCACTGTGGAAAAAAGATTTCTTATTTGGCTAAGTGCCTGGCATATTTTTCTGTGAAAAACAAGTGGCACTCCGTTTTTGCCCTATGTTGAAACATTATGAATTGCAATGACATGATCTTAAATTTTATATTTTATTTCATACTACGTTATGGTAATATTTTCATGGCACCGTTAAACCAATGACGACTCTCTTAACTCTTCTCAGCCTTCGCAATGTTACGCACGTACCCTCCCCTCCGCTCTGCAAGAGATAACGTCAGCTTTCAAGATTCGAGGGAATAGAAAACTTTACCACGGAACTATTTTGTGTTTCGGCATCCACAAAGTAATCTCGTATAAATATTGTAATCACAATATTTTAAAGAATCGTAAAGATAAATGCTTATAAATAAATGGCTTTCCTTATTATGGAATAAAAACTTAACAAACGAAAAATATCCAGAGTATAAGAAGCACACAGTGCATAAAAATATTTATAGAACGGAACCTCATCTTTATCAGATCTGAGAGCTTTGGAAGGATTTTCTCAACTTGTAAGATGCCGACCACAGTTGATTTATACCTAAAGCCCGAGGAAAATTGGAGCAATGGAGAACGGAGGGCTTAAAACTATCATGTTTCAAGGAATTTTCAACAAGAAACAGCGATGGAAAACTTCACCATTCCATCAGAGATACGAGATAAAAAAGGAAAATAAAACTCCCCCATCTTAGACACTGGATTCGTAGGTACGTGGCTCCTTAAGGATGCTTTTCCTTTTTCAGCCATTCCTGCATCCCATCATTAAATAATAATATTTGAATATTATTAAGCGGAATTACTACGTTACCTCCTGTACGAGGTTTGCAAGCCGTAGTTTCATTTACCTATATTTAAAGCAGTGACTTAAACATTCAGTTCCAAACATAGACACCGAAATTAGGTAAAAGATTCTAAATTCACGCAAATCCACCCCTGAATTGACATTTACTGAATAGGTGCGTATTAGTTTTTCCCCAGAATAGAGCGAAGCTTCAAGATTTTATACACTCGGCAACGTACCCACAGTGGCATTTTTAAATGTATTTTTTTCCGATGCTATTATAAAACATTTAATGTGGATTTTAAAAACATTCAAAAAACGTTTGGTCGACCGGGGTGAGCACTGAGAGCCGGAGCTTAGACAACAACGAGAAAACGACGGGATCTGGAATTTGTGCATTATGAGAGGGCAGAGCGGTCTGAGTTTCGCGACAAGATTCAAAGGTGCATGTCAAAAGAGTGGTCCTGCGGAGGTTGAGGGACGAACTTTGGAGAGGATGCAGAGAGCACACAGCTGACGTTTTCGAGGTACAGGTTAAAACAGAGAACTAAAATCCTTTTCGCCAATACCAGCACCATAACAGAAGCCGTCGATGTAAAGAAGAACGAAGACAGTTGTGACATTTATCGTAATAAATCTTAAACATTCCGGTGATCACGCCTTCTTCGTCAACCAAAAAATGGGTCGTCGCCCAGTGAACGGCGATTTTGATGCGAGTTTTGGTAGAAAAATACTTTTAGTTCAGGAGTAAATTTACACTTCTCAGTGAATGACAAAGGGCGAAATATTCATTTTTACAGCCGAGCCATGGTTAACCAATGCTAGCCAAGTTAGCAAATGTGAATTATTGTCACTCACTTCGGTAATCCGCAGTTTATGCTATTTTTTCGGTCGGAAACTTTATTCTCACGTTTGGAAAACACCAGCGAACGCGTGAGGTAAGAACAAAAATAAAAACTTTTAGTTCAGGAGACTCCCTTGAAAAGCATAGCCTAGATGCATAAATGATGCTTTAACCGTATCGTTTTTAATTGAACGACAGTATTATTTGTTATGCGCCATGTAATACATGGCGTTACAATATACAACTTTAAAAATCTATTAATACACACCCCGCATTCCTGTGCATGTCAATGCGTTCTGGTTTAATTATTACGTATGGATTTCACTAAAAACTCTTTTCACCTTCCTCAGTCTATCGAGAATGCAGGACAGAAATAAAGTGAATGGCTGGGGCATATTCGATTGTCGGTGATTAATGTTTATGTAACTCTCAATCCAAAAATACCAGCTTGTAGTGAAAATACGTTATCTAACAGAATAATATGGGGAGAAAGTTTTAAATTTAAATAAATTATACTTTTATTTATTCTCGGTATCCCTGTACCGGAGCACGGCTACAACTATTGAAAATAAAAAAAGATCATTCTAGACCTAAGTAGGAGAAGAACTGGCCCCGTGGAAGTCACTTGATTGTACAGTGGCTGGGAGAAGAGTGCCTGGGCACACATCCGGCCATTCACCTAAACCGAAACATATTCCCTGGCGAGTTTTATTCCCTGCAGGATCAAAGGAAAGCAGGATCATTAAGCGTCACGCGAGGACGACGGCTGAAAATAATACGCA
This sequence comes from Calopteryx splendens, assembly GCA_002093875.1. Taxonomy (NCBI): domain Eukaryota; kingdom Metazoa; phylum Arthropoda; class Insecta; order Odonata; family Calopterygidae; genus Calopteryx; species Calopteryx splendens. The sequence continues at coordinate 172,808 of LYUA01000807.1, forward strand.
TTTCGTGCCGGTTCAACGTAATTCAGGAATTTCGCTCAGACCTGACATAATTTGAGTGATCAAGAGGCCAAAACGCCGAGAAGCGGGCTATTCCTAGAATGAATCCCCGAAGAATTAGGAGGGAAACACCTAGTGAGGACCGCCGAGCTACGCGACTAATTACAACGCAGGAAGGACGGCCTCATGACGGACTCGCTACATGACGAAACGTATTTTACGACTAGAGTATCAACTCTGAAACGACAAAGCATTCCCAAGGTGCCGAGGGAATGGGGATCGGAGAAACGAGCCACGGAGCGCGTAATTTTCATCATCATTATTATTATTATTTGAAGTCGGGAGTTTCACGACTGGTTTCCGATTTTTTTGCGCCAATTGCCCACTGCAACAACTTGATTGCGGGCAATAAAACAATTGGCGAAAAGAATTACCCCAGAGCATCCCGGGATGAAAAACAAAGGGGAGGAGAGAGATATAAGGGATGAGGGTGGACGGGAAGAGAGGGGGGGAATGGTGTTGAGCGGGGAGGGTGGAGGAGAAGAGCAAGATCAGAGGACGGTGATGGTGACGGGCTGCGTGTCACGAGGCTACTCATCCCAAGCCAACCTCCCCGCCAGGAAGGTTATGAAGCCACATCTAATACGCCCTCGACTCTTACTTTCCCGGAAAACACATCGAAAAGAGCACAGTACGTTGAGAACATGACTAGCGAAGTGGCGACAAAATAAAACCAGAACTGCTTCATGCCTTTCGACTCTTGGGTCACCACCCAGCCTCCGCATGCCATGAAAAGGGTAATTCTTTCTGATATCCTTCTCATAAGCGTACGAGTAAATGAGCACTTTCATTTTGACTTATTAAATACCAAACTAGATTTCAATCGAAACTTTAGAGAACAGTACGCGAGCACGATATATGGGCGTGTTCCTGCAACATAATCGAAGTTAACGTTTAAGACCCGGGGTTGACGCAAAAACATTTTACAATATTTCACATTAGATTATATGCAAAACTGTTTCCAGCTCTACAGTGAACACTACATTATTAAGTTTAGGAAAAAAGTATGGTAAATTTTTCACAAAAATTTCCCCTAAACTGAAATGCATGAGGGAAAATGTGCTATTGCTCCTTTTAATCCGTTCTAATTTTTAATTTCCATATTATATAAGTTCAGTGGCAAAAGAGATTCAAAGGTCTCCATCTCGCTCCAAAAGTAAAAACCATAATTTATGTATCTTCATTTTTGAGGTAATATAAAAAATGAAGCAATTAACCAGCTTTCCCATCTGCCTTATACATTGATGCAGTTAAAGTCTTAAGCCAAAATGGATTAAAGTAAGGGCCAACAGGTAAGAACCAAACTTTGTATTTGTCGAAGGCAAATATTCAACTGTGAGCTGGACTGGCAGGCTTTAATTTACTGTTTAGTTGGAGCAGATGGTGTTTCCTTGAGGAAAACGTAATATTGAATACGAGATGAGGTCAACAGAAAATGCTAGTAGCCCATACATAAAATTGCCCGAAGCAACGGGCGATTCAGGACATGGGATCCTCGAAACTAGTTTCGTGCAAAATAAATACAATTGTGAGCATACACTTACGCACATCGGAAAATATTTTCATCTCAAGGTGATATAAAACAAGAACGTGAAGTCGTTTCCCGTTTCTAGGAGGAGAATCGCCAAGTTATCCCAACCCACAACGAGCACAACTCGTGCCGAGCCATTTTCTCGCCCCCCCCCCCCC
>LYUA01000807.1:177073-194165 GCA_002093875.1 Calopteryx splendens
CCCCCCCCCCCCCCCACAGTCCCACAGTATGACTGAAGAATGTACCTGTATTTTTGGGGAATTATCAAAACCAATAATAGTACAAGGCTTACGAAGAAAAGAATTACTTAATTTTTAATTGATTATTGTAATAGTATTTACATTTATAAAATAAATTAGCGTAAATGCCGATACACATGTTAGGTAAATTAGCAACTAACCCTTTCCGTCATTCTCTCACTGCCTAGCCTCCCTCCTTTCGTTGTATGTCTCGTGGTGTCCACTATTGCATGGGCCACGGTCACGTCTGCCTGGTAGGACCGGCACTTCATCCCCCAGTTCCCCCTATCTCTCTTCCCGCTCACTTGCCAAACATCGAGGCTGCTGCCTTCCCGACCCTTAAGCGCCCTGGTGCACAACGACTCCCCCGGCGCGATTAACTATTAATCTTTCTCCCTCTCACCGTCCACCGCTATGAATATGGCATCACATGCTCACCCCGCACGGTCAGGCTTGCGCAATGTTATTTCAATAAAAATGTTAGTGCTTAAAATGCGATATATTTCTCGTATCATTAAATGTAATGACCCGGCACAAGTACATTTTCCCCAACCTGTGGCACCTATCTACCCCCGAGGCACTTCCATGCATCAAAGTTCCACTGCAATGGGATAAGATGGGCAAAAATGGTTCAAGAAATAACGACCTTGGTCATAGCATAAAAAAGAGGGTAGGATATTCATTAAAGGAAGTTTACATTGCAATTATGGAACTATGGAATCTGAACTCCAGCTGCAAGAGAGAAAGGAAATGGTCTCTCTTAAATCGGACATTAAGTTTCCCTCCAGTGAGTGCCGATTGAGTTCATTAGGCAGCGAGCAGAGCTAAAGAGTAAACTCAATGCAAAAGACAACTTGCTTTTCCAGACTTGCCCATCTACTAAATTTGATCAGGAATTTTTGTTTTTGTTACCTGTTTTCACGCAGGAAAAAAAAACAATAGGAAACTGGAGCTTAAAACACTTCATGTTTAAGGGAAGAGCTAATATATTTGGAGTGTTTCAAAAAACTACACCTATGTGATTTAGCCAGCGCATTTCATATACGAGAGAGAGGACTTGACCCAGTAGAAATGTGTCTCGATTTTTGCGTATGACACTAGCGCGATGAAAGACGAAGACGAAATGATGACCCTCGCCGCAATAAGGACAGGTTTTAAGGCGCAGCGAAAATTTACGGCCGTCAATATTTCGGGACTAGACGGACGAACATTCCAAGAGGTTTCTCGTGTCCTGTTGAACAAGCGACCGTTACTAAAAGGGCGCATATTAAATTTCTCCATTTTCCGCTTAGAAAAATTTTCCCCAACACACTTTACGAGGTAAAATGCGTCGCTTGAGTACCTACCAAGCTCGTCCATGCCAAAAAAAACCTTGGAGGCAAAATTTCGAGATGCTTCTCAAATACTTTCCCTCAAAATCAATTATTCTCGCTTTGCACTGAGGTCGCAATTTATCAGTTTAACTTTTCCGAGAAAAATACTGGTTGCGGACACGGATGTTCCATGAGACTTCGATAGCCAAAATTCGTCCGAACAGGAATAATTTTTAACGTAGTAAAGCGATTTAATATCCAACGTACAACTTATCTCACTCCGGCAAACACACGCATACAGTTATCTGGTTAACGGACATAATGAATGTTCATTGTTTAAAACTAAAACAACTTAGGTTAAACTAAAACAAAATGGGTAGGTTGAAAAATAGTACTTATTAAGCTAAGTTAATCTAATTACCGTGAATAATGCTTACATTTTGAATGCATTAAAACCCATTCATGGTATAAGTTAGATATATTATATAACTCAATTACTTGAAAAGAAAAGGCACTCCACCGAGGAATATCCAAATATTTGTATCAAATTCAATTATGTGACTTGACCATTACGACGGTTCATGTAAATAAGAGAACGCTAGAGGCTTATAATCGCATTTAAAATTTAAATAAAAAAATATTACCACTCAACTTGCGGTAGAAAGGCGTTCATTTAAATAAAATTATGTTTTTAAGGCATCCATTTTTAAAATTTATTTCCTCTTTGAACCATTTTTTTGTAAAAGGGAATTTCAAAATGGGACTTAACGGGAAAATTAAATGCTACTTCAATAACGTGGAACCTACATTTAAATAAAACTAAACATCTTAACCACGGACATAAAAATAAAAATAGGTGAAGCGAGGGTCGTAGTAAAAGTCGGAATAACTACCCAACCGCCGTCACAGTGCTCCTTGACCCAAGGGGTCGAATATCACAGAGAATGGCCTTCGAGCAGCACCAACGACAATTTAACCGCCTAGATTTTTAATTGCCGTGAGTCTTGAAATGTGCAAATCGAGTCCCACAACTTGCCTGGAAATGACAGCTTATACAAAATAAAAATTATCACATAATTGCTGGGCACGGAGTGAGCGAGGAAAATAAACGCAATCACTTTGACTTGAGTCTGATGAAATTATTTTCATAAGGGTTACGAAATTAGGTACGTTTATATTTGCAAAACTCAAATACGTCGAGACGCCTTCTTATACTCAAGGCATGTTAACTCCCTCGTCACGAACTGTCCTCCACCACTGTCAAAGGTACATAATACCTCCATACTTTACCTTAGTCAATCCTGCAAATATAGTTTAAAGGATATGAAACTGACGCAAGCGTGAAAATATAATTTATTAGAAAGAATGTATAAAAGGAGTTCCGGAGATACTCGTTCCTCTTTATTTTGCAGAGAAAAGGTCGTACCATATTTGCCCCCGTCCACAGAGACAGATAAAAATACTTATCACATATTTGACGAGGGCATTATAAAAATTAAGGCCTCCAACACTCAGTCACAGAAATGCGAAATGCGTAACTAGTGAAGGTGCCCGAACGGTTTCTGCCATCATTTCCTGAACAGAGCGCATAATGGTTTCAAGAAAAACGGGTAGGAACAACAGATTTCTGAATACCTCTCAACAAAATAATCTACAACGCACACCCGTGGTTATAACAATTCCGTACAACCGGGGGCTGCAAAAAAAAAGAAATATCAGCTATCCAGGCCACCCACAGATTCACGAATCCCCCTTCGAACGCCACCTTGGAGACGGATGCACGTGTTCTTACACAACCGCGAGCAACGGCAAGGGAACATTATGCATATGCACATGGGAGTGGACTGCGACTGTCTTTCATCCTCCCTGACCTCCTCACTCCCATTCATAGCCGAGGACGCGTGATGCAGTGGAACACACTTGTATGGGTGCCAGCTATGGGTGCAAGAGAGGGGGAAGCGGCCTGGGAGGGTGGGGTGCAGAAGAGGCGAAGGACAGAGATGAAAGGGGGAAAAGAGGGGGGGGGGAAGGGTGAGGATACTGTTGGCGAAGACGGGCGAGGGGAGACTGAACATACCGATTCCAAACTCTCTTTTCCTCTCTCTAACCCAATTTCAACGATACCCAGTAGAGGGAGCTCCCGCCTATTCTTGCCCCGTTAAAGGACGTTTCTTTGCAAGCGATCACCAGGTTGAAGGAAAAGGGAAGTTCTACTTGGTGAGTGCATTGACCTGCTGATATGTTTTTCAGTTAAAAACGTCGCGTCTCCGATAGTGTTTTTGTAGAGAAGGCGCGTGTCCTAAATTACGCCGAAATGAGATTTTTTTCATTTACTGCAACAACGATAGGGTAGCTACGATCATCATTCCTGGGAATACTAGATGCAAATAAAAAGCTCTATGTTAAAAGCACCTATAATCTCAAAAACCATAACCTTTTCATCTACATCTACACCTTTTCATCCCTGAAAGCCACCACTATGGTGTGTATGAAGGGTTGTTTACACACCAGACATACAATGTAAATATTATATCAGCCGACCTATCTTTTTCCTTTCCAATGAAATGACATAAGTCGGCTAAAGTAGTCTGTTAACTTTCAATACATAAGTTAACGCACAGTATTGATATTTTACGCTTTATCAGAATTTGACCAATATGATAAAATTATGCTGAAAATATAAAACATACATTAATTCTCGAATTATATTAAAAATTCCTTCAATGTACTAATTAATGCAAAACACCGAATCTTGTCTTGGTGTAAAAACAAGAGGAGCCTCCATTGGTATCGTCTTAAATATGTTTTCCATCTATAAAAATTCTATAGGGACAAAATATTCAACCAATTAAGTTTGTTTTCAAGTATTTCCTGTAATATGCATCTTACTTTGTAATCACTTTAAGGTTAGTTGTCATTTTCAAAAATCAGGCAGTACTTTAGTACAACCACGACCAAAGCTAATTGCCATTAAAGCTTCTAAATCTATTTTATTCTTATGGAATATTACCAGCACATTGAAACAAATCTGCGGCAAACAAAATTAGGCATGATGAATGACCAACAAAAACAATCTTGCAATTCAGTCTCGGCATTCCAAGACAGAATGCAAACATGTTTTCTCGGACAGTACTGTGCCAAACTTCGTTTCGGCTGTCTAGTAAAGTTCCAAAATGTAGGGAGCGAACGCGAGCGACATTGCAAGTACTGAAAACCACCACCTGACCTGTATAGCTTATTCGTGGTCTCAGTTCCTCGACACCGAGCGTGCCTGCTACAGTAGATAGAGCAAGTTTTAAGACTTGATCGTTTGCAAAGAGACCTAGGTGGGGGGTGGGAACGAGCGTTTCTCACTATTTGTTGCTAGAGGAGTGGAGAGAGAGTGGTCGAGGGGAAGGCGGAGAATGTGGAACCGAGGGGGATGGAGAAGTAGAGATACGTTTTGTGAAACCAGTCTAGCGGTGAAAGAGATGAATAAGCGCTGAATTAAGTGAACTCGTAAATAATAAGTTGCGGAGGAAGCGGGGAAGACGGAACGCGGGCTGCATTTTTTTTCTTCTTGGCAACGCTGGAGAAAAAGTGTGGAATTAGTCCAGCGAACACTTGGTCATTGTAGAATGAAGGAACTCGACCCGCCAATGCTCAGTGCTGCGCAAAGAGAAATTTAATTAATGGGAGATTTTCCTTTCGATGAACGCAACTGGAATTAAAGTCTGCTCCATAAACACGGGAGATATTTTTACATTCCCACCGAGGATTTATGCCTCTAAGAAAGAAAAAAGCACATTTTAGTGCTTTGAGAAAGTGCGGACGTTAACGTTAACTTTTTATGTGAGATAAAATTTAGCTTTGGCTAAGTAACGATAGTGACCGCAGCAAATTCGCATTTATCATTATATCTTCATTTTGAAGTCCAACAATACCAGTGACATCACTAAACGAATCAAAAAAACGTGAAAATAGAATACCGAAGGAAATAGTAATCATTAGATGTTAATTAAAGCAGAAACGATAAATACTTGTTGAATAAGAATAAATAAATTCATTGCACGATGTTTACTACACACATTGTAATCACAAATGCACATAATAATTTTCCACAACGCTGTGATTAGGTGGACACGATTCAATTCAATACCACTCAATAATCAAGAATTCTAGCTGATGCATTTGCAATAATCCCGTTATGCCCATTCCGAACGCTTACCTCATTGGTTATTGATAGACATAAATGTCATCGTATCCAATGAAATGACGCAATTTAAAAAAATGCATTTATTGTGAAAGGTGACGCCAAGAAAATTCTAAAAAAAAATTTAAAGTTAGAAGCCAAATTAAGATGAATGCATAACGAGAAGGTAGGTACCGAGTAATTGGCATTTTAAAAATAATTTCTCAGCCACTCATGTTATCTAAGGGGTGTGGTAGCCCAGTGGGTAGAGCGATGAGCTACTGACCGGAGGGCCCGGATTCGATTCCGGGTGACGCCTCTGGACACCATCAGCTTCACTTGATTGATTTTTCTGGTACCTGGTAATGCAGGGAAAACCGCAGGAGACAGAGAATAACGAACTGACCTCCCTACTGTGATATGTGAATGTCACAAGCCGTTGGGCTTAGTATTGGGTGAGCTCTTCCCTCACCTACCAAACCGACCTTAGGGTTGATCACTCTGGTTTTTATGTTATCTCTTCCATTTCGCACGTTAAAAACACAGCTGCGGATAAGAAAAAGTGTTTCAGCCATTTCTCTCCGTAGCGGACAAACACGAGCTACCACAGTAGTAGTGCTAAACAATCACTGATGGGAGGAGCTGTTGGGGCATCACCTTGATTAAATCAATCCAATATTTGAATTGAAATAAGTATCTAAAACATTTAACCTTTCTCCAATGAATAAAGCGAAACTTATTTTCCAGCATCGCTGCCTTACGATCAGCTCAAAACGTGAGGAGATAAGAATCGGATATAAAATGAGATTACAAAAAAGGTGTCTTATGGTCATGTGCGCGGAAGAGATATTCGGAAAAAAATCACCGCTCCAACTTTATGGTGGAAATTTTCCGAGCGGAAATAAGTACGGAGCGAGAGGAGATAAGCAAAGAGTGCATATCGAAAAGTGCGCAACAAGGACAGTCCTTGACGCAAGCAGCAGCAGCACCTGAGAGATCTATCAAGAGGTGCGGAGGCGTCTTGGGAGGGACAACCGAGACCGCGACTGGGTGAGTGCTTGCTCACGGGTGCGGCCCTTAATGGTGTGGGAAGATTTGCGACGCACTAACCTCCAATCTAGCGCTAACCTGATTCCATTGCCTCGCCCTCTCTCTCTCTCGAGTCCCCCTGCTTCACCTTCCGGTTTCCTCATCACGAAATGATCGCGGCTGGACAAGGGGAGCTAACGAGTGGGACGATGCCCTCCTCCAAAGCCGGCGAAACTTAGCGGCAACGCACCCTCCAATCTCCTCCAGCAATCGCGAAGATTTGACTCTAATTCCGAAACAGGGAAATGGCGCGGACGACTGTCTCTGCCCCCTTCCGATTCTCACGGTGCATTTCTTGGAATTCTGGGGGCTTATTTACTTGATTCCGCAATGGATTTTCGAGCGAAGATTCCGGGAGCCCTTTCCAGGAATGATGAACATTTTTGGAAAACTGGTGCTACATGCAATAGCAGCGCTGAGTAAGTTTCCAACAAGGAGCGAGCCGAAGACAGATCGAGTGCGCTACTCGTTTGTCCATTTTTTGAGATGGCGCGGTGATGTTTGTTAGCCATATTTCTGTACCAGTAGTAGGCTTTGATTCTTCAAATAGAGGTGATACCGCTTCATAACAATAGATCATCAAGAAAGCTCAAAACTCGTTAATAATCCGTACTCTTTGTCAACGCTCACGTTTTCGAAGAACGGATTTCAGTGTTTGATAGTGCGTCCATGATTTTTTTATCAGATGAGATTAACTGGGATAAAACATGTAATAATTAACTCACACCACATTCAAAGAGTTAACCACAACTGAATTTCACCAGGCGTTATATTTTCCTCCCTTAACCCACCCTGGTCATGAAGCCATTCTTGTATGTACCTCCGTAAAACGCTTATAATGAACGCAGTTAAATACACTACAGTCACTTAAGTATACATTTCATAATTACCCCGTTTTTCCATACAAAATGTACCCCAAGCCTCTTCACTCGAAGTTTGACTACGGCACAAATACAAAGTAGAGAATTCTACTCCACCTCTCTACAGAAATACACCTTATATGATCTCCTAATTCATGCGCCAACTGTGTTTATGTCACGATATATTCATAAATCTTCAACATTTAGCAGCTGGTTTCAAGTCCACATAATTAACCATAACACGTTAACAGTTTTTGCGGTCAATGCATTAAAAAGGAATGGAACAAATTCGTTGATGCTACAAATTGAATGATAGCAATAGCTAAGGCAACCGATCACTGAATCGAATCAATTTAAAGAGATTTTCAATCTTAAATAAATACGAGTTCACTCACGTTATACCTAATGTCAGCAAAAATGCTCCACAATTACCTCCCAAAGTGCTAAATATAAAATGTAGGCATGGGAGAATACTTTAATTTCTACATTTTCCCATCGTAAGTAAGGAAATCTTCAAACCCCATCAATTACGACTATGAATTGATCAAAAAAACAAATGCGGCGATCATGGAACTGAAAATGTCTATTACATATATGAAGAGTATGTTCTTGTGTTTATGCCAATTTAAATTCCCTCCACTGACACAGTCTGTAATGGCATGGACACCAGCCATAAAAGAGAATGACGGTGTGAATTAAAGGATGAATAATTTTGCAGAGGAAAAGAAATAAAATACATCATGAACATCTAGTTATAACAAATATGAAATGATATTTAACATATATTTTAACGGCTTACCATAATTTTCTGGTCATTATAGACACCCCAGTGTTTATGAATTAAAACTGATAACTGGATAATAACCATATAGGGCGACCTAGACTAATTTCGCATTATTATTGGATGATGTATTGAAGTGATGTAAAAAATATTTCGAATGAAGTAAATATTTAGCAGGTTTTACAAACTATGCCTACTATATTGCATTATTTTATTGTTCGGAATTTAATTATTTATAAATTATAAATTACAAAGCTATCAATTCTTTTTTAGTGTAATCTAGTCACTCGTCTGATATTGACTGTTTCCATACACAAAGAACAATTTGGTAAACACGATTGGCGAAACATCTCCAAATAAGTATATCACCGGCTTACGTGTCTAATTCTATCATCCGCTCGAGGACGCTGATCTCAAAACTTTCTGAGCGCAAAATAGGAGGAGGTCCTGACACCTTACGTCTTTTTTTACTGTTTGATTAGGGAATTCGAATTTATTCGGCAACAAATACATTAGTAAGATATTGCGATAATTAGCCGAGTTTACCCTATAATATCAACTTATTTCTTGCACTAATAGCAATGCAAATGTTTTCTTTGGTATTAGCAATATTAATACCTAGAGTTTTCACTATGCCTCAAAATGATACAATGCGAGTTCTTTCACGTAAATATAATACTTCTGTTCTGACTCAAAAAGAGAAAAAAGCATAAAAATCCCGATGCAGAAATTTACATGCTGAGGTCCACCAGTCCTTGTTGCACAGCAGGTTGTTTACTTTATCCCATCCTTCTATCATAGTTTACGTTTTCAATTAGAGGCTACGGTGTTTTCCTCACTGAGAAACAAATTCCATCGTCTTAGTTTCTGCATCATGTCAGCGTGAATCTTTACACTTTCTTACGGCATTCTTCACGTGTAGGTTCCTTCCTTTATCTAGGTTTCACTTAATTTTCCAGAAACATTCAGCTGGGATAGATAATTATGGTAGCAAGTTAATCACAAATCCAAGGAATTATCTGGATTTTTCCCTCAGAAATGCGCCACTACTATTTGTGATTTCGAAGGGACCCAGTCCAAGATCCGTGGCTGACTGATTAAAACGAGGCACAGCACATTACAAGAGTTTCCAACGAGGCCGATACGCCATCCCACATACCGTGGCCGTGTACCTGCACGAGACGCTTTGCGGATACCCGTCCTACGCATTATTAAAAGCGCCAGCATCACGAAACAGCCGCCGATGTAGCGGAAAAGAGGTGGATCCGGGGAAAGGTGCAGATAGATAAAGAGGAATGGAGAGAAAAGTCGGTTCAGAAGGAAATGACTTCAAAAACTTGCATTTGTGTCGGGCGGCTGTTGAAAATATCATCAAGCCAAGGATAGACAAGCTGCTGCCGCATAGCTCATCATACTTGAGTGACAATGTTAATAATATACAGACTAAAAGTTGGAGATGACAATCACATGAAAAATGGAATTTGTATTAATTCATGTTATTAAAAATTTCCCCACCAAAACAGGTAATTTGTACACTCGGTGAACTTTCCTACCTATCTGCCCGACATAGAATACAAAAAGTCAATAAATAGGTACCATGACCACAGTGCACCGTCAGTATAGTGTTTTTATTCGTCGTGGTATATGTCCCTAACAACAACACCGACGGAATCACATTGGTATAGCACATTTTAGTGTATCTGGACAGTGAAGTAACGATATTTTAGAAAGCCAAACATTATTTCCCAAAGATATGCAATCTGACCTTGCAGCCAATAAATATCCCCTTAATTTTGATAGCTGCTTATTATAATGATCTCAAAGGAAAAATTGCATGGCTATTTGCAAACAAATAACCCGATACCAAACCGTTATATATATACCTAATATCACCAATTTTAGGGTTCATTATTTGATGTCTAATGCTTATCAAAGAACTGTTTTTTAATGTTTGCAAGACATTACTCTGCCGTGCGCAAAAAATTTGAATGGACTTAATTAATTAACTTTGAATTATGTATATACAAATAAAACAAATTTACCTACTGAATTCTATTTATCTTACTGAATTCCTTTCACTAACCTTTATCAGATCATTGTCGGAAGATTTTTATGAACCAAAATGTCTCATTGCTTAAAAATTGAAAAGATGTCTTCATGTATCCTCACAATAGCATAACAAATTAAACATAAAATATTAGCATCTGATAGGGCTCTGGAAAATTACGATAATTGGTAGGACTAACGATGACGATCCATCGACCAACGCAACTTGAATCGAGCTAAGAGCCTGAACGTTGCAGATAGCACCTCGTGGCACTGAAGAACCTAGAGCACACGAAACAACTATGGAAGGTCACCACGAAACGGTGGGAAGAGAATGAAAGTAAAGTCGGGGGGTAAATGTGAAAATAGGAGGTGCATGAGCAAAGAGGAGGAAGTGGGGTTAGGAGCCAGGCGGGGTCGTTTATTACGCATTAATTAGGCACTAACGGTCTAGGTAACCCTCGGGCTAATAGCAATAACGGAAGGAAGCGGGAGGAGGGAGACTGAAGAGAAGGAGAAGAAAGCGCGGTCCTGGCATCCGCCAGCTCTCACGACAAATCACCGCAGTTTCTCGTGGCTGTCCGCCGTCGCCGCCCCCACTCCCCCATTTCAATTGGCTCGCGAAGTAAAAAAAACCGCGGGACTTGCCCCGCACAAGATAAAAAAAACGCCATCGGAAGAGCGTCGCTTCCGGGCGCAGCTGCGTGAAGAGCATCGGAAGCTTTTCAACGGTTTACACGCAGGATGAAGAGGTTTCCCAGGGAAAGGTTTTCAAATTGCTTCCACTCAATCCTCATTTATGCCAGTCCGAAGGGCGCCCTTCATTATTACGGGTGGGCCACGTGGTGCCAAATCGATCAATAGTTTTCGAAAAGCTATTGGGCAAAAATAAACTTGGCATATACTTCCACCAATAAATTTCCATTTCACAGCCCGGTTCCAACATGACACTGTATTCTTCAGTAAATATAAGTAGATGAACCTGAAGACGTCAATGAAGAATGACACCATAATATGGCAATATAATGTTGAAACCGAGTAGTGAAATAACAAGTTGAAATTTGAAATTGATAACAAGTGTATTTTACCTAATACTTGCAATTCCCAACATTTGACGGCTAAGTCTGTCGTTCATTTTATTAAACACGCTATTGAGAACCACCACAAGGGTAGTTCCGCGAAGGCCCCAGGAAACGGAATCGACGAGCAAAATAGCAAAATCGGTGGAGCAGTGAAAAGGAAGCGAGGGAAGAAGAAAGCAAAAGATGGGAAGAGGAGGTTAGGGGTGGGGAACGGAAGGAATGGGAAGACGCGGAGGTCCATTGGTTAGATAAGAAGACGAGTTTTGCGCTGTCCCATGCTGTCAACACGGGAATTGATTCGCATCGATCAAGGTTATGGTGTTTCCCTCCGCCTCCTCCCACCACCACCAGCGGCGGGAGCGTATGCGAGGGGCCGGGAATCAATGGGGGTCCGGGTGGGTGGGAGTGAGCATGCTCTGTGGGGGGAAGAGAGTTGGGGGAGTCATGTGAAGAAAACGGAGGTGGGGTGGGGGAAGTGTAGCGTATACGAGATGGGGGAGGGGAGAATAAAACTGATGGAGTGGAATGCGCAATGAAAATCTCGGGGGAGAGAGCGAGAGGGTAATGTCCCGTGAGTTTTATTCCCTATGATCGCGACACTATACCGCTTCAAGTCGCTGCAAGGAGAACGGTAATTGGCGGGGAACGCAGCATGTCACTTTCCATTTAAATGCTTTTTAATGAAAATAAATCTTTTGGAACAGTACGTATAACACCGCGCGAAGTCTCAGTGAATGCGTTTTATTTACCCACCAAACGCGTAGGTCGAAGCGTGTATTGTCATGAGATAAAATAGACATTAGTTCCACCACTAAATACTACAGAGCTTCACGTTTTTTTCTGATGAGTGCAGTATGTATTTGGCGGCAAAAAGAACATGAAAAAAATAGGAGTTCGTCATTGATAGACTCAATAAAACAATTTTGTGAGTTATATTTCTTTAAAGGGAATGCAGAATCATTTTCTTGTTCCCATCAACGTGGCTCTACCCAGCAGAATAAAACATGAAAAACTTGTATCCATAAATGATTAATATATAATAATCACTATACGCCCCAATGTAGTAGGAATATTATATTGTTAACTAAACATGAAGTATAGCATATATCTCTTCCGCCACTCGTATCCCTGAAGTTTAAATAAAGACTAGAGTAAACATATGTTCCAGTTAAATTTTAAAGCCAAGTAAGACAGCAGAAAACCCAATTTACTGAAGTGAAAGCATGGCGCCCTAAAATGTCTGGAAAAAAATCGTAATTGGTACATGAAGAGCTTCTTATCGTCTCAAGGCCCAACCTATTTGCAAATGCTCTTTTCACACTTTTTTACGTATATGTTCACATTTCGACTTAGATAAGATCCAAAATTGATAAAATAAATGAGATTACATACGTTTATTAGAAATGTACACATGTATCTACTGCACAATAGTCCACTACAGTTTCATTGAGAGGAAGAATGATGACGGGGAATGCTAATGTAAATATCTAAGCTATTTTTAATTCACGGAGTAATCATCTGAACAACGGAAAGAGACACAAAGAGGAATCGCCAATGAAATGCAAAAGAGAAGGGACGAAACGAGACGTGGGCGATTAATCACAGCGACGAAAGTTCGTAGGGTTGAGTACGTGATCAGATTAGAAGACGAATTTGATGTCCTACATGTGAGGAGGAAGGACACAATAAAATTTTAGCGCCCAGCAAAGTTAATAAACGACCGACTATAAAACTCCCTTCACTTTCTACAATCCTCAAAAATACTAATACCTGCACCTAGACATTGACATTCCAATACACAACATCGACCCAGGCATAAAAATGAAGTCACGCACGATATGCTGGCAATTCATTTCGAGAGACCTTTTCAAACCAATCCTTCACCAGATGATTGCAACAACCATGACGCCAACCTCTACGGCATGTTTATACTAAATACAATTTCCTGCTTATTGTGCGCGGCGAAGGCTGAAGTGTTTTCCAATTCCCGTCGCGGTTTTGGCACGCTAGAAGGCGAGTTTATCGAGACGGTTGTGAATTAACTGTGAAACCATGCGAATCCTAGCGAACACGGGTTATGCTCATGGATTTGAGAACCTAAAATTCATAAACTTACATAATTTATATTGAATAAGAATGATGCGTTGAGGAAATACAAACGCCTGAAGTCATGTAGTAAGAGACATGCGAAGGACAGGATTATCGCAAATATGCACCTATCGGTGCAACATATTTGAGTGATTTGAAGTCGTGAAGTCCAGAAAGTCTAGGACTTCTTGAGGTGAAATTCCCTTAAGCTCGTTTGCCAGAAGAATAAGTGCCTATACAAGAGGTGGAAGGATAAACGACCAAACAGAAAAGTAAGGAATTAAAACCGATGCTTGACACTCGACATTGAAAGGATTCATGGAGCCCTGTGACTAAAATGCATTGTAGGATATTCCCTCTTTACCCGTAAAGTACGAGAAAAATTAATGAATAATGCAAGAGAATGGAGTGGGGAGTACATCATACCGATGCCCGCTTGGATGGTTACTGATAATGGATGCAAGAGAGATCCCCCAAGTCATATACATGTATAACATATCGTTTCCTTAGCAAACATTGGCAAGGCCGTATATTCGGTAGGATGTCTGAGGTAGTATCACACCAGAAACCAGAATAAAAATTTTGAAAAACAATTTCCATTCCCATGACGGCACTTGAACTAGCGATGTTTGCATTAGCAGTGAAGTTCTTAGTCATGGATATAACAGAAGGGAAATTAGGAGTAGGGTCCCACGAGGTAAGCCAAAGGACAAATGCGTAGGATAGGTAAGGAGGGATGTGACTGGGAAAAGTTATCAAGATGTAAGAAGATATTAGTGAGGGAAGAATGAATGGTTGCAGCCAACCAATGTTCTGATTGGAATTCTGAGGCCAATTATGTCGCCACTAATATGCTCAGTGCCATTCTATTTTGAGCATTTGAAAAATAAGACAATGTCTCTGTTTTAGACACTCTGGAGTCTGAATATCTGCAGAGATGAAATATTTCCCAGTGTTCACGCCATCCTTATTTCCATAACCAAGCAAAGCAAGTTCCGTGGACATGATTTCATCGGAAAGCGCACAGGAGAGCACACAACCATTGCCATTAGCCTGACCGACCTCCCGGAAACATCCTCGAAAAGACAACTTTCAGTCGGTGCCTGGGGAGCAGGGGTCCTATGTACGACAACAGACACCCGGGGACGGGTTGGAGTTGTGCAGTGGTGCAGAGAACAAGATAGCCGACGTCCTGACTCACCGATCCACTCAAACCCGTCATCCAATGAAGTAAGCGCGGCGCGCATAACATCCCCAGCAGCGGACGGCGGCCATCAACAAGCTCGTCACGTCGGCGACGCGGACCCCACCAGCGGCGGCGATACACGGGGGCCGGCGGCGGAGAGATACTCGACGAGGCGCCGGGGGAGTAGAGGAGGCGCCGCAAATATCAATTAGAGAGGGGTGCTTCTTTAGAGGGCGGGAGGGATTCAACCCTTTGCAGCCCGCCCCCAAGCCAATGGGCGGATAATGGCGCCCACTCATACCGTGGACGGCGGCGTTGAAATCTCCCGTGGAGAATCGGGGCCGAGCGTCATCAATTCGCCCCCCTTCGCTCTGCTCCCGAGCAAATGTAAGGTATCCTCATACTGTCGGGGCCTACAGGTAACTGGATCTTCGCAAAAATGCCCTCTTTCATGCTAAAGCTTTTGTGCTTTATACTCCCCGCACCGACGGATAAGGCAGAGTTTTAAGCGACTACATTCTTATGGAGAATATTTTCCAAGCATTAAATGAGTAATTAGAAAGAACAGAACAGACTTTAATTTGGCGATGAAATTGTTTTGAGCAAAAAAGGAAGTGAGAATTACTTGCGAACTGTAGCATTACCTTTACTTCAGGGGGTTCAGCAAGTAATTGATAGTTGCAGGGAGCTTGGCGTTAAAGAAATCTGCCCCTTTCGTAAATTAATTGACTTTACTGAATGAAGGGGCCCTTAAGATATATCTAAATACTGCAAGCAATCCAGAGCCACATGTATTCTCCCTCCAAATGAAATACTAAAATCAAAACACAACATATGTTGCCATAAAATCAAATATATTCATTTAATCCTACATTTATTTGCTTAGAAATACTAAAGTTCACAAATTCAGGCCTGATAGAAATATAATAGAATAGAATAGAATAGAATAGAATAGAATAGAATATAATAGAATAGAAATAGAATAGAATAGAAATACTGCTTAAGACCTTGATGCTAACACTAGAACCAGAGTGAACAGTAATAAGCTAAGTTCTCGACAGAATTTCCTTCCATGTTACACCAGATGTTGAAGATTGTTCGTTCCTTCTAATGTTTACACATGATATAAATTATAAACTTTCATTTTAATTTCGCACTTACCTTTTAGTGCGCTTCTTACAAGGCAAAAAAGAGGGTGTAATATTCGGCAGTTGAGCTTTTGCTTGTGAAACGAATTAACTCTGTAAAATCCCATTTCCTGCGAAGTATACCCTCTTCCTATTACTGTTTATTAACTAATACTACTGAATATCGTGGGCGATTTTAATGGATATTTTTTTCTCAGCTAGAGTTCTATTGTCCCACGGGTCATTTTCCCACACAATGAAGTGACGCAAAAACAATTAAATAGTAAGAAGTAACATTTACTTATTCAATACATATTTCGTAAATTAAAATGATTTTCTCTAAAATTCCTAGACATACTGGCATTCATCTAGCACAATTTCCGGCTCTCCATTTCCCCCCTTATTATGTGATTTTTTTTATTTTTATCAAAAAGCACAACACCTTCCGCAAAGAGTGCGTAACTTGCAGGGTTCGAAATATCATCTGTTATCATTTAATTCAGTAGATTATAAAAATATTCATCGCCATTTAATTATTTTTCATTGGACCATAATCCAAGGCAAAATTCCATCCTTGCTTGCTTAGCTGAGATCGAGGTAAATCAGACAAATTCATGCCAATGCGCATTCATGAAATGCAAGCTCAAAAAATACTGCGCCTGCTCCAGGAAGCATCATCACAATCGGCACCATTAAATGGGCGGGCTTAGTGGCCGCTCACTCCCTCGCCACTTCGACTCGATTCCAGACGCGAGCCGCATTCAGATTACACCCCAATCAGTTCCGACCAACCCGGGGAAAAAAAATACCTTCTCCTTCACCACCAAACCATTATCTAGGAGAACCTCCGTAATGCTCCTTTCTGCCCGATGGTTTTTATCCCTAAATATTTGTCAGGACCGAATTAAAACAATGGACTCTCATAACTAAAACACGTTTTTAACTCCGAGGGCACGACACGACGGAAACATTTCGTCCCCTTCCCCCGATCTCCACGCCCCTTCTGCCTCGATGAAAATCATAGGCGCGAGTATTCCTCCACTGGTCGTGATCTGGTGGAAACAAAACGGAAGCGAAATTTGTTCCCGGTTGCGAAAGATCTCGCCTCCCGCGAGACGACATCTCTCAACGCCTCGACGGGGCGTGCCAACAGATCACCTAGAAGTTAAAACAGCTGACATACGAGCAGATCACGACGAAGGAACGACCCGACAACCTGTTGAAGCATTCTGGTGCGCCGCTGCGGGGGCACCGGGGTGTGAGGGTGGGGGCGTTGCGGGGAGGTGGGTTGAAGACAGGAGAGGGGGAGA
>LYUA01000807.1:207542-220255 GCA_002093875.1 Calopteryx splendens
GGAAAATCTTTCAACCAGTGCGTACCACTATTGAATATTTGTTAGCATCATACAATAGTAGTTAATAATGAATAGATGAGTATTCTTAGTCTGTTAGTACGAAGGCATGCGAGGAATAAACTCGCCTCGCCTATCTATCAGAGAGGCTTGTAAGATGGAACGTGGAGTACATCCCAATTTACTCTCAAGACGAAGAGTAAAAGTTAACGAATGCGTCGGAGAAGCCAGGGCATTCCCATTTTCATTCACCGCATTCCTCCTCCTTGACCTTCCTCCAAAAAATAAAATAAAATAACGCGAGGCAGAATTTCAAGAGAATGCCGCCGGAGAGCTTGGCGTTGCGCCGAAATCGAGAGAACAGAAGTGGTTAAGGATTGCACCGCGGTCGGAAAAGGGCCGCTGCCGAAGAGAGTACACAGAAACCCGGGAGTGGGAAGAAGCAGAAGAAGAAGCGGGATGACACTGCATTCTCGTTAGCGCGTTACGGCGAGCAGTGTTGGAGGGGCACGGACCGAGCCTCGCTCCCCGCATCACCGAAATGAGGGAATGCGGAGGAAGAGAGCACCTCCTCTCACGCACAGGAGAGGAACACCACCACGGCGCGTACGCACACACACACACACTACCACGCACACCTTAAACTTCCCCAGCCACCCAAGCAATTCGGCTCCGTCCGAGAAAAGAAGCGACCATCCCATTTCTGATAACCTTTTTTTTTCGATGATTAATGGAGAAAAAAAACTCCCAACTGTAATACACGCCGTTCAGGCCAAAACTCAAGCACCATTAAGAGAGAGTCTCTCTCTCTCTCTTTCTAACCTCCTCGCCCTCCTACTGTCCCCATCCCCTCCCCCCAAAACTCCCCACACTTCCCCCTTCATCACCATCCCTCCCGTAGGCAATTTCCCACCCCTATCTCTCTCCTCCCTTCCAATCTTCCCCACCCCATTTCCTCCTCCAACTCTCCAATCCCTCCTCCACGGCAGACTCCTCACACCCTCCCCTGAGAACCCCCTCCCCCTCCTTTCTGACCGCAACCGGTCCACTGGCAATCTGGATTTCGACCGAGGAGGGGTAAGAAGTGGAGAAAAGGAGGGAGGGGGTGATGTGGCGAGGGAGTGGGGGCGGGGAGGGAGATGGAAGAGGTGGAGTTGTGGAGGAGAGACGGTAGACTCCTGCGGGAGGGGAGGCGGGACGAGGGGAGGGAGGAGAGGGTGGATGAAGGGGGTGAGGTGGGGAGGGGGGAGGAGGGGATATTTGCATACGCTGGTTACATACCTCATGGGGACTCTGCTCCCGAAAGTGGAGAGAAAAAGAGGGAGGCCGGAAGGAGAGAGGAAGAGTCGAGGATGCTAGAAGAGAGGAAGAAATAAAGTGAAGGACGGGAGACCAGAACACTCCCGCCCCCTCCCCCTTTCCTTCCATTCCAATTGGCATTATCCGCGACGCTAACGCGAAGGAATCCTCTCTTGGTTCGACTCCACTTCGCACCCAATAGACCACGCGTCGATTTAACTGCGCAGCTCTCGCAAACTGGGATTCTTAAAAAACTTGGGTACGCTAGCAGCATCTCTCACTTCGGCACGCATACAGCATCACACGGCAACAACTAACTCCGCCGTCGTTTGCACTATCTTCTATGGACCGTTCTTCTACGAAACCGACCGTCACGACGCGACTCTGCTTTGCACACGGACGATGATGGGAAGAGGCAGCGAGGTCATCGCATCATAGCACGATATTCCAAGCGGCGCTCGGTTTGATCCGCGAAGAAATGAGAAGAGGGTGAAAAAAAACTGCCGTAGTGGATGACAAATACGCTTTGCACGTGTGTGTGTGTGTGCAAGGAAAAGGTCAATACGATCCATGAGTAGACGTTTAAATGTTCGTCATCGTAATCGGCGGGGAGTATCAATGAATTCCAATAGTACTGAGAAATGCATGCACTTTAACATGTATTACAGAATTACGTACCAAGTGCTGAAGTGTACAAGATGGTTAATGGCGTACCAAGTATACACATCGAAAGTTTTAAAAATACGAAATGGCGGCTAGAAATTTTTAAGATCACTTAATAATCTAAGGGTGTTCATGGATTGGAAGCTTCTATTCCAGAGGGAAACCCATGAGAAAACGCGGCCATTTCGAGTTCAATTTGTTTTCACCAAGATATGAATGGGCTATGGAAACGAATACGATAAACCCTGCATTAAGAAATAGTCCTAAAGCAAGAAACTGTGCCTCATGGGTAGACGTACACTACACAAACAATCAAAGCACGAGAATTAGCACTCACTGCTTAATGGATACGGGTGGGGAATACTTCTAACGATGACAAAGCTGTTTCTGGATTACTTTCGCGGGAATGGCAACGAAAAAAAACTCTTGGGAGAGTGTCCACGGTATAATTACTTATGTTGTATTACCCACCTCACCAGAAGTAATGAAGAGGAGTACGATAAACGAGACCTATGCGTGGCCGTCATTAACTTTCAAAGAAGAACTGTGTAGACGCAGATTTGGCAACTTATTCGGTTCAACCACGCAGACATCGTGAGGAAGGGAAGGGTGAGCCGGCGATTGGACACGAGAGAGCTAAATCGAGAATATTTGGGCAAGTGGGAGTCCGACCACGCTAAGAGGGACATGCATCTGGCATAAAGAATTCTTTTGAAGAGGGTAGGGACGGAGAATGAAAATAAATGTACTCAGAGAATGAATGAATGCGTCCTTCTGACATCCAAGAACGGAACACCGGCCAAGCCTGACTGGGAGACGGATGGGGGAGGGAATAAAGGCGAAGGGATGCTGAAGAGATGACGGCAGAGGGATGAACGGATTTATTTTCAGAGAAACTACAGCCATTGCATCCCTTTCACCGTTCAACCCTAAGGATTTACGTCAGTATCACACGGAGAAAAAGAGCGGGGAGTCAAGTTAAGGAAGAGCATGATTCACAAATTGCAAATTCCCATTCTGCGGGTTTTTCGCTTCCCCAACTATTTTCCGCCTCGGAATCTTTAAATATTTATCTGTAACAGAATGATATAATCACCAATAAAGAAATCTAATGAAAATCCTGCTTTCCGGTAAGTTATTCATTTCAAAATTTTAAATGTTTCATCAAACGTAAAAAGAAAACAAATGTTGAGCTGACACACACAATATTATTTTCAACAATGTATTGTAAATTCCAACTAATCCATTAAAAGTAAATTATAATCATACCGTCAAACATAGTGAATTTTGTATTCCCTCACCTGAAACACCGCGTAAGTTATGGGTTACATAAACGCACGAGCGAAGCGCAACTCCTTTCAAGCATGTCCAGGAGGAGTTATTCTATTATGGTGGAGTTGGACGAAGCTAGGAAAGGCCTATTACAGGAGAATTCAAGTCAGATGAGACAGGGGAGGTGAAGGCGGAGGGTCAAGAATCACAACACAGATGAAGGAGACTGCTTCCTTGCTGGCGAAATCAAGGTCACATTTCGTCGATGCACACTGTGGATTCGATAAGAAAGTTGTGGCGAAATTGGGACCATGGGGTCCAGGACAAACCAGAAAGAGAGGTTGGCATCAAGTGGATGGAACGGGAGGAAGTGGGATGGGGCTGTAGAGTGAACTCGGGCGAAGGAGTAGAGGAGGGAAGGGGTGGAGAGGAGAGGGAGTGTGTGAGAGGGGGGGGAGTCCGGGCCGACGTCCGAGGTCCAACGGTTCCCCCGCGACCGACTCCGTTCCAAGGCAGCTTCTATTATGCAGAAGCGGGCGTAGGAGTCCGCAACGCGTTATTGGGGAATGCGTAAATGATTCTTCATCTTTGACGGCCCTCGTTCAATTGTTTAATTTTGGCGATCATGCTTCCATGATTTTGTCCATCCTCTTCTTATCTGCTCAGGTTTCAACCCTCCCCCCTTCTTGATCAAATATTCGACCTGACTTCTTCGAGTCCCCGTTCTTGTCCCCATTCATTGTGCGTCCAGACCCCGTTCGACCCCTTCGCAAATGGCAGACGTCGAATTTGCATTCGGGGTAAATTAAAATGATAACCCAACCATAAATTTGTGAACTTAGCAATTTCAGGGTTAAATATGGTTCAAAAAGTGTCACCTCAGTGCTGAACTTCGGTGCTCCATCGCCATGGCGACCTGTTCGTTCCCATCAATATCCAGCTAAAGACGGAGAAAGGTCAGCGGATGGACAAGGTTCCGTAGAATGTATTAGCGAATCTGCACGTACCTATGAAAAACGGAAAACACACACAAGGCGCAAAAATGCGACTGAACTCCTTCCGTAATGAGCCCGGGTTCTTGTAATCAATTAGAAGTAAGAGAGTTCGTTCACTCGAATAGGAAAAACTCTTTAAGAGATCTTCCACACCTCAAAGAGCCCCCCACACTGAAACTGTAGCATCCACAAAACACGAAGAACAACTACGAGGGTAACCTGACAAGCGGTCGGTGACGGCGGGCTAACGTCCTCGACTGTCAATCTGCTCGACTGCTTGGGTGTTTGTAATTATCCCTGTTATGTTTATAATCTGATGTAAAAAGGTCAACAATTTGGCTGTTTTCAGATTAATGATAAATAAATGAAATAAATGGAAATGCAGAATAATATTTTTAGATACCTTCTTAAACGCCAAATAACATTTGATGAACAAAGAAAATGAATTATAATTATCAATCTCGCTCTTTTCGGACTGCTTCGAAATATCAAGCAAACAATATAAAGAGAATCGCAGGGAGCAGGATAATATTTGAACTACGCTTCATAAGTTATTTACTTTCACATTATATCCAGCAAGATGTAGAAATGACGAGAGGAAATGTAGTTCCAGCAATGTTAGCAGCAACTATTTACGAGGTGTTTTTAAAATGTTAAATTTCCCAATATTTAAATCCTTCTTATCCACGAAAATTTGGTATTTTATCAGGTAAAAAATAATACAAGGTTAGGGCAGCCACAACTGTACATATTTCTTGCCACAAAAAATTGGCACAGTAAAGTGAAATCCATTCAATAAATTAATACCAACCCCGGTCAGTAATTAGATTGCTCCTTACTACTCCATACCAATTACCCCTACAAGGAGGTAACATTTTCTTTGGTGTCTGTTACAATAAAACCCTGGATAAAGGATATTGGCATTACGCATTGCACTGCATATGCAACCGAAGTTCCAGTTTTGAGGGCTGTTCTGAAAATGGATAATGTGAAAATTCATTCCAAGCCGTGGGGAGATACGAATTTTAAAGGACAGTTAAAACTGACGATTGCTAACACATACATTACCGTCATAACAATCCAAACTGTGTCCTAAAACGCAAATGCGAGTAAATGCAAGGATAGTCGCCTTAAGAAAATTTATATTAGTTACGCTTAAGGCACCGCATTCCGAAGTAAAATTGTGAAACACCATTCGATAACTTTCTTTCTATTAAACCATAGCCATTCTCTATTGAAAACTAGTCTTCTTCCCTTCACTCTGTGAGGAAGAAACTCGGTACCACTGAAAAAACGCATGAGAACTTTACACAACACAATTTGGCGTCCCAACATCTCCTGCCATGTGATCCTGAGGCGACACGTTTAGGCAGACTACGAGAACGTACGTTGAGACCGACATTGAGACCCAAACGAGGACGCATGGGATGCAGTGTGTACGAGTAAAAATTTAAAAACCGCACACGGATGACACGAGTTTACAAATATTGAGTCGGTGAGGTATGACAGAATGCAGAGGGAAATATGAAGGGAGAAGTATAGGACCGAAGTGCACTAATGAAAGGAAAACCCAGGATGTATCGATTCACAGTTCACCCGAACAGAGTTTTAATCGAGATTGCGGCACGCGCGATGTGCCTCTCAGACACTTAAGGACAGCTGAAAACCCTGGAGAAAGCACCCCCAACCCCGTTCAATGTTGGTTTCGAGTTAGAGTGAGCGGAAGTTTAGTCTAGTCACCGAGGGCGCGAAGGCTGACGCTATCTGCGGCGGACAAGACCTCACGTCCTCGCGAATGAAAGAAGAGTGGACTCATGCAAAGGGGCATTTAAAACAAGGCGACAATACGAGTGACCCCCACAAACTGGTCACTCGGATTTGTAACCTAATGTTCCGAATCGCCATACGTCACTACGGGTCACGCCCTAAGCCGGTCCATGTCTCGGGAGGGTGGGAAGGGTTCACGCTCAATATAAGAGTTACCCTACAGTTTTGGCGACTTACGGCTTCGTCAGCGACGAGCATTAAGAAACGAAATTCGTTTCGAAGTCGAGATTCGTTTCGAAGTCGAGATTCGTTTTCTTCCTAGCCACACGCGCATTTTTCCATGTCAAGATAGCATCACTCACTTTCGGGCTAAGTGAGTGATTACCGAGGTTCTGTTTGAGAATTTAAACGAAACCTACGTCCAAATATTACATGAAAAACTTAACACGGTGTATTTTACTGCCATTCTTTTTATTTTGATTCTGAGCGTATTATACGACAGAATGATTCTTCAACCTTTTTTGCCACAGCAATCAGTATTTTTATCCATTGACGTCACAAGAAAAGATCTTACCACGTAAGCATCTGTTTTGCAAGAAACGTTTCTCCCATCTGATACACTATCTCCAGTTTTGATGAAGAAATTTTCATATTATATTTATAATATGTTATTTATACTCCCAATGCGCGAACACACAACCTCTGTTGCTACCTATGTTAACTGGTACGATGAAAAATGCGATTATTTGTAAACCGACGCTGATGTCACCATAATAACCCACCCGCATATGAAATCATACAGCAAACAAGGCATGTGCAATATACATAGGAATATAGAACACGCGCATCCACTAAAATGAACTTACGAACTACACAACTGTAAAAACCGTGTACATTTTTTAACATGCATGTTTCTTCAATCAGGTGCGATCCTCCTTCAATCGAATCGAATTTGAATTAATCTCGAGGGCAAAATTACGACGGGGGTCGCGTTGGTAGGAAATGGTGATGCCGCGGACGGCTGAGGGATGGAAGCAACTGTGTTAAGTTGGTATCGCTGTAAGTCATCTTGCTGCGACTCATCGCAGGAACATATCACGGGTAACACCTTCCTGTCCCCAGAGACGCACGTGGGAGGGTGGAGGAGGAGGGCAGGAAGGGTGGGGTCGAGCAATGAGACAAGCAGACCGAGCGGCATTTCCATTACTGTTCAGCATTTTGGGTGGAGTCGAACCGGGACACTCTCTCCGCCTCCCGAGAGTCCGTAGGGTTTGAGGAAACGAGGCGAAGGGGGTGGAGGGAGGCAAAGAATGGGAACTACTCCGCACCTACTCTCGGCTGAGAACGGACTGCGTTAGGGGGGGCGAAGGAGGGAGGTCTTTTTTAATGTCGCGCAAAACATTCCCAATGGAGGGCCGCAACAAGTGTAGGCCATCACGGTGTACACACGAGGACCCCCGCGATTACGTTCGCCCGAGGTAAAGAAAGAAAAGGAGGGGCGACGGGGGACAGCGGTACACATATACACGGGTAGGAGCCCACTGTTCCCTGGTCCACACGGCGACCGAACTCCTTCCACCGGCTCCCCTCTCCCTCAAAGTGCGGTCCGTGTCCCGTGTCTCTCTCTCGTCCTTTTTCGATGTCTCTCCGCTTCGCACCTCCCTCGCGCTGAGACGACGCCATTTCGAGGGAAGAGTCCGTTGCTTCCCATTGGTGAAGTGCGAGTCGAGGTTCGCTTTCTCTAAAATCTTTTGAAACATAGACGAAATACCCTACCGCCTTCGGACCATCACTTCGAAAATATTTTAATGAAAAAAGTCGAAGGCGTCGATTCAATTTCAATATTAGTGCAATTCTAGATTAAGGGAGTCGGAAGAAAAATACAATAAAGGCAATGTCCACATAGGCTCAGTGACTAGAGTAATGGCTTCCGATGCCAAGGGTCCAGGTTCAAATTATGATGTGGCGGAGTTTTCAGTGGTTATCCAAATCCTACTTGGGTGCTGGGTGGAGAAAACTTCGAATTAAGTACACCCACAGGGGATGGACGTGGTAGTAGGCTCTTTATGATCTTATTCGTAGTACTTTATTGAGAGAGTGAGGATACGAAACAGTGGAATGGGGAACAAGTTTAAGAAATAGTGAAGCCTCTTGGTAGGAATAAGTTTATTCCGCCACCGAACTCATCATTTATCTCCTTGAAAATAATCACTCTTAGCAGTTGATCGCATCCCCAAATAACTAAGATTGCGTCACAAAGTCCAATAGGAAAGGGACTAGAACGTACCCTACAGGATTTTAGAAAGAACTTCCCAATAACTTTCGGTCACTTACAATAGTATTCGCTTTATCGTCCTCAGTGTCGAATGTCGGCATTAAAAGTATTGAATTTATAATTTTACATTTATTTCAACTATTTCATTTTATACTGACTAGACTCCTTCCTTATTGCTATCAATCTGTAAACTATGTGTAAGAATATTTCAATCTCAAGGCATAAAAGACGGAATTTATGCTACGCCGCCAATTCAAAGACTTCCAAAATGCCCCTATCTGAAACACTCTTGGTCATAAAATCAATAAAAATCCTTTATCTGATTCATATATGAATTAAACAAATATTTCTCAAATCAATTCCCCTCGCCTTTCATTACATAAACTTACTTCTTTTGAATGAAGCCGAGATCAGCCCAAGAAAGGGAAATGTACGAAGTCGAACAATAAATTCTCATGGGTTTCACGGATTCATTTCTAATAAGCGAATATAGTCAGAAAAACTAACGAAAAAAGGCACGGCCTAGAAGTTTAAAAAAATTAAAAGGGCGACACATTATTATAGGATCAAGATATGCCAGAATTCTTCATTCAGAATTTACTTCAGCGAATCCAAAGCCTTACGTAAGATATTTCCTATTTAAAAAAGAAGTTTTGTAAAAATGATACATCAAAGAGAACAACATTACAACCAATGCACTAATTTATTACCATCTTTCCAGTTTAAATTTTGGTGAAACTAAGTCTGATGTTTTACCTCTGACAAACATTGAATTTTGCGTTTCCATATACGTGCATTTACTTTCCCATCCAGTTTCCATCTAAACATTTCCCTTAGTTGGGTGTTTAGCTCACGATGGAACTTGTACGAATATTGCGTAGACAATTATTTACAAATAAACAGAGGAAAAAGACTTTTTGCACCATCGTGATTCGAGAGTTGATTAGGACATGAGACCAATAAATGGAAAGTTCGGAAGAGACCAAGAATTAAAAAAATAATTCCAAGCAATATCCATTTCCAGTATTAGAATACCTAATTCAAGAGCTCATGCAAAATTCTCTCATTTTGAAATGGAGGAGG
This sequence comes from Calopteryx splendens, assembly GCA_002093875.1. Classification (NCBI taxonomy): domain Eukaryota; kingdom Metazoa; phylum Arthropoda; class Insecta; order Odonata; family Calopterygidae; genus Calopteryx; species Calopteryx splendens. Next base: position 216,894 of record LYUA01000807.1, read on the forward strand.
ATGGGGAATAACGACATCCCAATTATAAAGTAAACATAACTACGCAAACAGAAATGCCGAATGGAACAAAAATAATGGACGCAGTGTAGTTGCATAGGCATAGAGATTGAAAAATTCTGTGTAAACTAGAAGGGGACAGTCTACAAGGGAGGTCAAGAAGATCAGCGAAATGCCTCAAATTTACTTGAATTACAGGAATTGAAAATCGGAAACGAGTACAAATGTTAGGAAGGGCTATACATAAGGGCAAACGAAATAAATCGGGGTTATTATGAAAGCCGAAATTTTCATTTTCCCATCAAAAAACAACTGTTCAAATTATACCTATGACAATAGTAAGAGAAACACAGAAACTTTGCAATTTTCCACTTAATAATTTACTAATACTTTCCACTTATAAAGGAACGTTTCCACCACATCACACCTGAATCGGTTTTATATGACAATAGCTTTCAAAATATGGAATTCTGACCATGATTTTTGGAGAAAACCACCGGATTTATTCCGCGTTTCCTTCGAATTGCTTACTGTAAACTATTGGTAAAACTTCCATTAAGAAATACTATCGCCGATGCTGAGTGTACCTAGAACTTATTTTCATTGATCAAAAACTAAATGTGCTCATACTTATGTAAAGCGATTGGTGGCAAACAGAAAATGTTGTAATTCAACCGTTATTTGAAATGTACTTCCTCATTCATATTTCTACCATTTCACGAATACTGAAACTGACTGGACATTGGTTATCCATAAAACAAACAACCTTCCCTCTACAATCCGGATTATTACTACCTATGAGTCTCCATATACTGCATGGCTGCCTGCAGAGATAAACGATACTACTCATTCACTAAAAAACCATGGTCATTGCTCCCATTTCGAAGCATTTGTTAACATGCACACAAACATTCAGAAATCGACTCACATCCTCGGATGCGGATTGAAAGCCTGGGGAAATCCCAACATGATTCATTCATCTTCAAGGGCCTTTTCGGATCCTAATATCGAATCCATCAAACTGGATTTTGCGAAACGAATATTAAAAATTTCCCCAGAGTTTCCAGAAAAGACGTATATGCCCGAAATTCGCGTCGACTTTGTAACGCTTATAGGGTCGATTTTAGCGAGAATAACTTATCACCGGCAGACATTTTGGAAGTCTTAAAGCTCAAATTAATCACGCCAAAAAGGTTTTACAGTGAGTATGCTGTAAAACTTCTGAACATATGCCATACCATTCTAATTTAACTTACACTTTGGAATCATTACGTGAATTTGATAGCTTTTGTGGTAGCCACTCCCAAAATCTCATAGTTTCCTCACTTTCCATGCACACTTGGGTAAAAATTTTATATAATTGATTTGTGGAAGTTCACTGCTTTCCTAGTTTGTGAACACCATGAAACCAACATGACAGGCTCCAAAAATACTAAGAGAAAGCTAAGTTATAAAAGAAAGTTTTTACAGAGGAGAAATGGTAATTAAAACACATAATAGGTAACGGTTCAAAAGAGAGAAGTTCGAAACCGAATTACAGCTGTGGCATAATTAGTGAATCCAAAGAAGTATAAAACTATAGGATCACTGCATTCAGATAAACTTCAAAACGTATCATCTGCATACATTTTATTCTTTCGCATCACGCATCACCAACAACTAATTTTGATCAACGCTCAGCCACATAAAAGTTTAATAACTGTGCACACGCAGAATGCTTTAGGTAGGTATGTTCTTGCTCTTGGTCAGAAAAAGGTGGAAATCTGAAGGGTCTACCCTTGCGCCACATAGAGAAAACTACTGACGCAAGCAGATCTGACTAAGGCAAATACTACTTTAACAAATACTTGAGTTTTTTACTCCTTCCCAGATAAGGATGGTGAACCTGGAAAATTCTCCGAGTTCAGGGAATAGGATGCACGCTAAAGTGATTTTTAAAAACGGATGAGCTCAAACTGGGCGCTAACTAAATACCTGCAAGACAATAAAGGGACCACTTTAGGTCAAGCTGTCCAAGAGAAATGCGAAAAATATCAATCTTGATATGAAGGTTGGATGAATAAATCACCGTTAAAGCGTATGCTAATACATGATTCACGTATTGGCCAAATCCAGCTCAAGATACATGAAATTGTACCGCGATCGGTTTAATATAATTCTGTATCATCTTTCATACATGATCACTTGAACGTGGCGCATATAGTATCCGTGATAAATCACATAAAAATAACCTAAATGATCTAAAAGTATTCTCTACGCCCATACATTCTTAGGCTTTTGATCTTCCGAAAAGAATTGGAGATTTCAATGCTTCGACTTCACGTTATATTCGAGAGAACAAGGTTTGCAACAGTTCGGAGATGCAACAGGTTACTTCGGTCGTGCAAACCATGGGATGCACCTGCCACCATCGCTCAACAGGTTGTACAGAGAGAGACCTGTCGCACGTGTAAAAGGCACTGCCTACGCACTGCTGACCCCATCCGCATTCATTCTCCAAATCTGTATCCTTGCCTCTAAGCTCCAATGACTTGAACAACTTAAGGGGATGCGGAGAGTTTTTTGTACCAATGGTGCCCATTTAAATTAAAGGAAATAAGAGATGAAACATTAATACACCTATAGGTAGCTTACAACCGGTAGTTGGTCAATCATTTTGTTTACACAAAAAAAGTTAAAACCATAATGTATTCTGGGCAGGAATGAGCAAGGACCCAACATTAACTCTCCTTGTCTCCTTTCGGACAAAACAAATGGACTAATTCTTGGTCATTCTGCTCATCTGAAAGGGAATATACCGTGATACCTATTTTTATTGTTAACTACTTAACATCAAACCGATGAAAAAATTTTCTTTTAAAAATATGGGGCAATCACTTTAGCATGCCCCACCGATTACGGGATAAATTTTCCAAAATTGACACCCATCTCTGGCAAACTCCTTCGGTTTGAGCAAAACATTTAATAGTGATACCGGCCTCCAAAAATAGCGGAGCAACCCTTCCTGCCTGCCACATTTCCTTCCCCCCTTGACTTAAGAGTCACTGAAACCCGGCGCGGGGCACCTCTTTGATGGGGGAGCGGGAGGATATGTGCAATCGGACCCGGAGAGAGACTTGGGAGGAAGACTGAAGGCCTGGCCAGGAGAGAGTGAAGGAGAAGCGGCTCCCCCGACGGTCCTCGTGCGCGCCAAGTATTTTTTGGTGGAGCGGTGCTATGCTAATCAGCCGGTCGCTTAGTGGGTTCAAGGCTGCTGACCAAAAGTTCACACCCACGACACTCACACCCTTTTACAAATGTCCGTTTCGAAGTATGTAGCAGGGATGAGGGGGAGGGAGGAAAGGAGCACGTTGAAAGGAGAAGCG
>LYUA01000807.1:229781-247726 GCA_002093875.1 Calopteryx splendens
CCCCCCAGGACTCGCAAACCTCCCACCCTCTCCCCCCCCCCTCGGCCCACTCGGAAACCCATCGACCGAGCGGCAACAGACCCTCGGAAACTAGCGTTTCGAACATTTTCCAAGCCCTGGAGGCCTTTTTGTGAAGGGAAAAAATCTTGGGAGGAAAAGGCGAGGTCTCTCAGGTGCCAGGGTAAAATGGAAGAGGGATCGCCAACTTCTAAGAAATAACGAAGCGCTATGAGGCATGGTGGGGCAAAAAAAATCTGTCCGCCAAAGGGATAGAGATGAGAGGGCAGAATGGCGCACGGAACTAAGCATCACTTTGTTTCTACGAGGACTTGGATTCGGTTCATTCCCCCAACGGTCTCGGGGATCCAACCACAGAAAACTTGTTTCGTGGAATGTACCAAGGATTCACGTTGAAGGCATACAATCGAAGAATACAACCGTCGCAGTATCCTACCTATTTCGCACGAAATGTTTTCGTGATTTCTGGAAACTAGTAGGTTTAGTCATGCATGCATTTTCTGCACCATCTACCATCCACGTTTCAAGCCTGCTAATCATTGTTGCTCAATGCGTAAACGGTACTGAAAAAGGGATTCATCTCAATATTTACTTTTTAGATGGAATTTTACAAACGAATTATTCATTTGAGAACGGTTCGTCATTCGCCATTCNATTTTACAAACGAATTATTCATTTGAGAACGGTTCGTCATTCGCCATTCCTTATGTAATTTTACAACACACACGCCACTCGATGCGTCCTAAACTTCTGCAAAGAGCATCGACAAAGGAAAAATAAAGGGAGGAGCCATATCTTAAAAATAATATTTTCAGCAAACGATACTCGCTAGCTCGTCATCAATCTTTCGTTAGACTAACATTTGGGAGTGCTCGACGGGAAGAGGAAGAAGAAAAATTCGCCCCGGCAAAGGGACAGAAGAGGGGCACCGACGCTAACCAGTTCCGGCCCACCGTGATGCAAAGCACATGCCAGACAGCAGCTATTTTGGTGGGGGCGGCAAGAGAAAGAAGATGAAGAAGGAAGGCGAGCGAGGGAAAGGACCAGCAGGGTTCGGTTGTGGGAATGAGGGACGCGAGAGGAACCGAGTCCGGGAGTGGAGGGAGGCGATAAGTGGGAGGCGGGCATGTGTGGAGATGCGGAGCGGAGGGAGATGTGGAGAGTGAAGGGCATGTGTGGAGATGGGAGCGGAGAGGCCGAAGATTCACATCTGGGTACGGCGCGGTAGACAAAGAGATTTGCTCCGAGGGTAAGACGCTGGGCACTCGTCTCCCGAGCACAATTTTCAATCGGAGGAATGAATGGCGGCCACTCGGGTCCGCTGGGGATGAGAGAGAGAGAAAAGCGAGAAACTGCCCCACGCATTCGCCGCACCTACCCACCAAAACTGAATCTTGCCCAAGAAGGAACAAACCTTGTTTCCGCCCGAGTGCCGCGGGCGCGCCGCAGGTAGACGCCGATTCCCGAGCCGCGCTCGCCCGGCTAGCTACACTTCGTGGGGGGATAATCCTTTTGCGGGGACGGCTTCGCCGGGATAAATTGACGGGGGGGCTCTGCGCTTCCCTCGCCTCCCATGCACTCCTTCGTCCGAAGGCGAGGGAGGGTTTTAGAAGTGAGAGGGAGAATGGAGAATAAGAGACAAGAGAGCAGGTGCAGGGAGCGGGCCGAAGGTGCACGTAGGGAGGCAGGGCGGAGGGCGGCGAATGGGTCCCGGCGAACGGTGCGCGGCCAGCCGGTTACGGGGGAGCTCTGGGTCTCCCTCCCCTGCTTTTAAATACACCCACCGCTCTCGGAGAGCACTCCTTATCCTAACCCGCCCCCAGGTTCTTTAACGAGCACGGTGCGTCGCGAGGTACTCGTTTATCGATTGATTGCGTCGCCATGGTGAGGCTAACTGTGACTTCTACGAGGTTTAGCCGGGCCGCTTTCTCCAGACGATCGCACATCCCTACATGCAGCTCGGGGCCCACGTCGAGGAAGATGCGGAGGAGCTGGGCGTCTTTTATTAAATATGAAATGAGCGCAGATGAATGTGGAAGCGGCAGAGGAAATAATTCGTTCACAAATGTTAAGAAATTCACGGATAACCATCCTTCTCGCCCATCCATTTGCCCCAAGAAAAAACTTACTGGTGGAATGATTAGGATTCGCATATCTAGTCAATAAATCTACCGGTTTAATTAATCCCGGTCTTTCACTCTATTATCAAAGAAAAGGCGACTGAACGTTTCAACCACCACAAATATTTACATTTTCTTCCTGGGAGAAATGAATAATGCTAACGATGAAAAGACGAAATTTCAAATTAAAAGCTACAGATGCTCATCTTTTCTAGAATTTGGCCTATTCAAATAAGAAATGCAGTTCGTTTATTATTGAAAACAAAGATCCAAATGGATATTTCCCCTTCTAGAATGCAGCCAGTCATGGGAGGTTGAACCCTGCTCCCAATTACGCCTTCACAAGGATTTTCCACGCAAATTTTGTCGCGCACGAGATGATTTAGAGATAGGGGCAGATAATAGGAGAGAGAAATCACCGGTGGGGAGGAAACGATTCTCAGGTTAGAAAATTTGAGGATTTGAAGAATATTGTTACCTCCTATTAAACAAACCCAATGGAACAATTACGCCCTTAAAAGTCGTTATTAAAATGGCCAGCAAAGTGAGCAAAATGAACACGTCAAATGTTTGTATGGTGGACCTGAATTACTGTAATTCGCCGGAACGTAAACTCAGCTCAAAAGCAACCGTCAGCTTTAGTTGCCACTCCTAAATTTTATCCTTTCGAAAATGCACAGAGAACGGGAAACACTGACCATCGTTTATTATCAACTCGTGTGCGTGTTCTTTCGGACACGTGGGTGAAGTGAGTGCATTCAGAGAGAGAGAGAAAGAGAGGTAATTCATTTATAAGGGTCGGAATACTTTGGCGAGCAGCGTGGAACAAAGGAGCGTCGTTAAAGCATCCTCGTTCCAATCTCCCTGCCACCTCTTTTCACTCCCTCCCTTCCCCTGGCCTACGGGAGTAGAGAGAGAGTAAGGAGAAGGAGGAGCCCAATGAAGGAGAAGACGACGAAGAGATGGGCTCAAAAAGTGATCCAAGGGTGGAAATACGGGTTGGGAGCAAGTTTCCCTCCAACGCGCTCGGCAACCGCGGCCGCATGCATGAATTAGTTTCGGAAAGAATTTATGTAGAAAAAAACTAAGCAGACGTTTTCTGGGAGGCAGCGGAGAGAGAGGGGGCAGGAGATAGAGGTAGGAGAGGGGCGCCGGAGGAAAGGGGGTTAAAAATAAGGGGTGCTCTTCGTGTAGGGGATGCGTGAGCGTGCGCGTGTGTATGCGAGGGAAATAGAGCAGGATATGTGTGTGTAAATAAACGATACGCATACCTCGGCGTACGCCGATCGCACGCGTGCATACCCACGCAGTGTTCACTCGAGTTGTGAGCGGAGTACGTGTCGTACGAAAAAATATAATATCGGGCCATGGACAGTACTAATCCTACCCCTGCCCGTCACCGTGAAAACTGCATCTCAAGCTTTCAATGAATTAAACAAACGCCCCAACGACACAGACTCGCGGGGAGGGAGTCGCTATCGGTGAGCACCGCGCACATTCTTCGCACTTCCATGTGTATTTTACGTTGAGGGATATCGGTGAAAGGAGGCAAGAGACAAAGAGTCGAGAGAAAAAAACAGATGAAAGAGAGGACTCCATTATTTTTTCGTGAGGCATTTTGGACAACACATCTCTACACTGTATTCACCTTTTCCAATAACACTTAAAAAGAATTAAACTCACCTTTACAAAACGTTATTCCGATACGGTAACTCTTCCCTCGCGTACCACACGCAAATCCAGAGCGCATGTAAGAGCACTAAATAAGCACAGGTGGGAAGGTTAAAAAAAATATATAATACCTATTTTTGTGACTGAAAAATATGATAGATTCTTCAAAAGAACCAATATGCACTGCTCCTTTGCTTTCCGTAGGGACACTATTAAATCTTAAATTTCACCCACACATTCACCCACGACATATACATACATCATCATTGTATGCATACATTCAAACACTTCCTTCTCGGCACACTTATCTTCAACAACGCGTCCATGGTGATTGCTCCTCTTTCAAAACTTCTCCAGCACTCACTCGAGGAACGAGAATTATTTTTCAAACAAACGATTAAATTATCCCAATCGTCACAGTGAAAGAGAGGAGGAGAACATCCCTCCAGGCCGTGATGAGCTGCTTGCAAGAACGACGGAGGCGGCGAAAAATCGCGGATTCCCGAAATCGGCAAAAGACGACCGAGGGTCGGCCCCTCGTGAATTCGGCAGCCCACGTTAGGTTAGAATCCACCCGAAGCCCATTCCGACGGATCAAGGCGCACTATATATGTATTTTTTTTTCTTTCAGCTCCTCCTGGCCGCGTAGGATCGGTCCGGATGGGAAAGGTGTGTGTGCGTGATGTGTGTGGAGACGAAAGAGGTGTATTGTATGCGGGGAAGCGACGAGCAAAAGAAAAACACAAGCACTTCCGAAGGCCTCCAGCCGAGGCGGCCTTATACGTCCACGGCAGCGAAGCACGCTAAGAGTAAAAACCACTGCCACTGCAAACACACGACACAAACGAGCACAAGCACACACCTGTACAACACGTAAGCCGCCGGCCGCGGAACCTTGGGACAGTACACTCCACCTCAACGCGGGACCCTGACTGACTGCGGGTCAGCCGAGGAGAGGGCAGCGCCGAGCAGCGTGCCTGCGAGTGCTCCGAAGGGAGGATTCGGAACCGGTTCCCGAAGGAGCCCGAACTCCTGAAGGCGAGGTCAGACTGCGGGCGGAGGGGAAAGGAGAGGGGCAATGGAGAGCGACGCTTTGGAAACGCGGAATGGAGCCTGTGAAATAAAGAAAGGAGATATGGAATTATGAAGTATTGAGAAACGAGATTGAAAGACAGGCGCTCTTTTTTCAATCATTCAAGCGTTTGCAGCTAAATACATCAGAGCTGCGATGCGATTCACCCAAAGGAAAGTACGGGCACGTAACATAGGGGAGCTGCCGTCGCTGGTGACTTTCCGTTACCGGAGCATCCCTTTCGGAGCCCACGGGTCACGTGACCAATGTCCCCCAATGAACCAGCAAATACTTCGAGCTCTCAGCCGAGCAGTCGCGTTTATAAGAGAAGAAATATATTTAATGGGGACGTGTTTTAGGCTATCGTCATCGGGAACAGGAGTCCCGCGTCCACAAGGAGCATTATTTGGGTAACTTAGGTGCCCGTGAACATTCAGAACATCGACCAGTTTATGCGGAAACGAGACGAAAATACAGCAGAAGGTGGAAGGGGTTGTGGTGGGAGGGCAGACCCGGTAGAATAGGGGGGGAGGGAGAGGAAGGGTTCAGGAATGAGGGGGGTGGTTGGTCCACTGCTCTGGGGGTGGGGAGGAATCGCAGAAAACGCCTCCGGACTTGAGAGAGGAATAAAAGGGGCAACAAAGGGAGCAAACAGAGGTCGCTGGGGCGGAGAGAGTGGGGGCGGGCCGGAGGGGCTAGAAACGGTCCCGTTGAGTGTAGGGGACAATTGAAAGAGCCAACAATCTGGAGATGCACTCACTCCCGGTATCTAGCTCGTGCTTACATAACGAGGACGCCCGAGGTGAGAGAGAGGACCTCCCGATGATCTTCTAGGGCCGAAAGAAGTAATGGATGGTTCGGCAGTGCACCATTAGGTGACTTGGATAATATAGTGCAACGTTTGGAAAAATTATCGCAGGAATGACCTATTTCGGTATCTAATTCACCCAAGAGAATGAAATTTAACTCTATTCGATCGAACTCATGGAGACTTCAACGATTGTGGAGATACACGAATGAATTTGGGTTTCATCGTGACTTCGAAGCCTAGTGATCGTGTGATAGGAACTCTTGAGATACTTGAACGATTCTAGGAGACTTCAACGCCTGTAATTACCGAATATATTGTCTGTAACACTAGTACAATTTTATCGAGTCTGCAAGGTAGAGGATATGCTGGGGGCTTTCAAATAATATGCAGAGTAATGTTTTCATTTGAAATACCTGTAATTCAAGACCGGAGTTTATAACAGATTTGTTCAGTTGATCGTCAATATTAAAGAAAAAATGCAAGACATTATAATAAGTTGATTTTTTCTTCTAATTAATTTACCTCATTGTAATGACTTGATAATCAAGGTGATTCTTAAAATAGAGATCTTAATAAGGGAAAAACTGAGGGTGAAAAAAAACAAATGTAAAAGTAAAGTGAACATAATACCTCTTAGGTTCTAAAACCATGTTTATAACAGAATTTTGAGTTCAATAATTGAAAATTCACCTAAAACAGGGCGAATTCAATAAACAACACGCTATTACGATAAATAATATGCATTATAAATTCTGAACTATAAAAATTAACATCTGCAGATCTGTCTACATCTGCATAACACCCCGAAAGCCTCCACAAGGGTGTGTGGTAAGGGGTGTTAGGACACCTACCGTGATAGATGAGGTACGAATAAAGACAATGGAGTCATTCAAACCTTTGAGATCAAATAAGGAAAAAAGGAGCAATGTATTGAATAAATATTTTGACATAAATGCGTCAGTGTAAAATTCTAAAGAAACCTGATTCAAAACAGGATAGGAAAACTTGAATGTATACAGCTACACATTACATTAAAAATCACTGCTGATGGTAATTACCCATTCCAAGATTTTTATGGCTGCAAATGAGATTGGGGAAGAAGAATTTGGGCACAAGATGCACAAAATAGTTGCACGGAAGGGTCGTATGGTCGTTCTTTAACATATCCACACAAAGAATAGTCAATTGTAGCACCATTCCAGCAAGTGCACCATTATTCTTCAGTTGATATGGCAAAGTAAAAGAAATATAAAAATACAGATTCCAGGTGTGTTAGTTTATTTTACCTAATAATTTTTTTGGAATGCAGAAATATATTAGGAACCAAATATGCCAAGTTTCAGAGCATCTTTTGGTCGTTTTTATTGTATTTAATTCCCAACGCAGTCGTCTATTTCTTTAATAGTGGTTAATTTGTTCGGAAGTTAATTAGGATTTTGCATGAAGAATCGATGTTTTCATCGCAGATGTAAGCACATATTAAAATGCACACAAACAAAATACAAAAAAGATAATGTTACATTTAGATAATTATAAAACAGCATGCGTAGTATATAAGATAGTTCGAATAAAAATAATGAGACATTTACATAAAATTTACCGTTTTGCTAATATCATTTTGTTTTCATTTTATGTACAAACCTTTATCAAAAAATGCTTCAGCAATGAACCAATTTTTTGAATGTAATATCATATGACGAGTGTAAGTATCCTAGATTTTTTTAAATTAACCAACCAGATCGAATTGTAGTGTGAACGTAAGTAAATATAGCATAATGAAATACAATGAACGTTATACAAAGATTTAATATCAAGTAGGTCAGCCTAATTGCTGCAATATGTTCAGGTAACAGTAAACGCAGCTCCATCAACACTTCCATTGAAGTCAGAGGCCTTTAAAAGCACATTCTTAATCTGCTACTTCAATTACCTTAGATATTTCCTTTCCAGAGTAAATCGTCCTTTTATCCACTTTGACCTCACTTGACGGAAGTGTATAAGAATTCCAAAAAAATATTATTCTTCCCGGGACAAGCGCAAATATTTTTACTATATCAGCATGAAACAATCGTTTAAAGTATTTAAAGCGTTATATAAATCTCCCCCATCCAATTTATCAGCAAATTAATAGCTATTGATATGTAATATATTACTGCGAACTGGATGTGAAAGAAAACGATAAAAATAAGAATTTCCATAATTTATTTTTCTCCATTCCACGGCCATAAATTAGTAGAAATCCAGATGTTTTGTTGCCTAACTTGTTAGTGCTATGTTTAAACGCATAACTCGTCCTTAAACACAATATGATTATAACACAACTACCAAATAGAAAAAACCTATTCAATCTCACGATATTGAACTTTACTCAGGCTACTCCATTTCTATTAACTTAAAATATTTCTTAATATTTCGCTTAAGCTCTTGAAAAATTAATAAAATAAATAGAGGATGAGCTGATAAGGACAAAGCAGAACGCGTAGGCAGGGATAAAAGTTAGGAAGAGATCGACAACACTGGAGAATAGAATCAAGAAAAATAATACTCCAGTAATCCCTACACGTATATCTGCATATATTTCAATTCGTCTTCATGGGCAATATTAATTTTTAATTACATCCATATTTTTCGAAGATTACTCACAACTCTTCATGATTGAATACACCCTCGAATGTTAAACGACCCTATGAAAATTGAAGCAAAAAGTGGGAGTTTTCAGGTGAGTCAGTTAATAAACGTGTAGCAACGAATGAGATAACATTTGAAGGTATATATTCATAATAACAATATTTAAAACAAGCCCAAGTAATTCCAGAAGATTAGTCATCAGGGGCACAAATATTTATGTAGTTCAACTTCAATCTCAACCCACCGTTCTAACAGTTTTCGCCGTCACTAATATGGCCAGATATGATTTAAAAGAAAAAAACAGGGAGAATTGAAATAAAATAAATGACTGATGCATACTTACTAGCTAAACTCAATCTACACAGAATATTAATCAAATTCACGGTAAGCGGAGGTAGTTTCTGCCATATCTGGTATCCTCTGAGCAACATATGAATTGAAAACAAGACATAGCTGAGATCCTAGTTTTGAAAAAGGAATGGATGAAAAACGCCCTAATATCACTACATGCTCAAAGTATAGACTACTGCATAGAGCGACGTGGCCTTCAGAAGGGTCGGATCGAATTATTACTCGAGGTTTAAATGACCGGACTTTCAGCTTATCAGTAATAGTCTTCCGAAGCGTTATTTATCCAAAGCTTTCCGAGATTAAACTGATTCTCCTCGAAAGACGCACGCCGTGTTACTGAATTAAGCTCAATGTCTCTGATCAATATAAATAAGTACATATACAATATAAATAAGTACATATACATAAATAAGTACATTTACATTTCTTAGAAGAGTGAAAAAAACATTGTTTAGTACGCAATAATTTTACAATATTCCCATCCTTCAAAGCAGATAATAATAACAGGTACTAGGGAATCTTATTTAGGCTCATATTTGTTAATGTAAATGTAGTATACATTAAAACAATAAGACATTATGTTTACATACAAGATGGACAATAAGAGAGTCCTATATTTTCAATAGGTACGTTATTATAATTAAAAATTTTCAAGTTTTCAACTTTTAAAGTCACATGAAAATAAGGAATAAAAGCATACATAACGTACGAAAATTTGGACTTGGTGAAAGACCAAAAATCTGACAAAACTCAATGCCTGGAATCGTACATGTATCCAGAAATAATAGTGATAGACACACAGAAACTGTGGAAGTCTGAGATTGGTCGTTCCTCGGCTGCGAATACCGGTTAAATCAGCCCTGGAACCACCTTGAAATCACAGCTTGGAAGACGAGCGTCGCCATCTCTTGGATTTTGAGGGAAGTTCGTACTACCAGCATTCTTGTGATTCAAGGTAAACGCCCGTGTATTTGAGATTCTTGTGTTATTCTAACTATTCGTGATACTTTTATCGTATCACGCCCTCCGAGCAGAACTGAAACCTTGAATTATCTTCCTTCTTTTTTCTCCAATTCCACTTTATGACAACAGAAAATATTATTGATTTAGGCATTTTTCTAGACCCAGCTTAAACTTTTAATATACCCTTAATATGGGCAAGATAAGGATTAGCCATAAAAAATGTGCCTTTTTAGCATGACCAAATTGCCCAATGACCAATATATTCCATCATATTTCCCAAAATAAGGGAGTGGAATACTATTTTGCATCAAGTTTTCAAATTCTTCAGTGAATCGGGACACGTCCCAAAAAGCTATTATAATCTTCGGCAAGGTAGCATTTATGGCCCATAAACTTCGTGAATTTCTAATTGTTCCCGCCTTACAAACCACAGCGTCTTTCAGTAAATGAGAACTATATTCTATGCATATTTAATGAATATTTATAAGACAACAGGAGTAGCTGATGGAAAATTTTTCTCGATCGTTGAATATGTCTCCGGCTCGAACCACATCACAGACTTAGCCTATTGATTTGATTTTTTTTATCGAAGGGCTGCCATATTTTGATCATAGAATTGAGCTTTGACGCAAGCAAAACTTAAATTTAGTTTTCGATTTCTTAAAAGCGTGGAATAATTAAAAGCTTCAATTTTGGAAATGTACAGGGATTGAATAAAATCGTTAGTACATTTCACAAAAACATGCATAGAGAACAACCGGTGTCATCTCGTAGGTGACATTTTTAAGAATCAGTAAGTTGAGATGACGCCTATGTGATAAGACCGGAAGAGTCGCATTCAAGTTTTCGTTATATACACTAAGTTTTTTTACTCAACTCTCAATGTGCGATTTCACACAACGTTGAACATGGGACACTGAATTAAAGATTCACTTTTACATTTACTTCAAGGTAAACCAAAACATACAGGCTGCATAGTGCAAAAAATAAAAACACTGTGGTCATATTTAATACTACGTTCCTACTGCATTCAAAAGAAAAATAAAACTCTAATATTTGGAGAAGAATCTTTAATCATTCCCTTCGTACGTAAGAGAAATTCGGTACCTGACAGACAACTGTAAGAACTGTTAAATATAAAATGCACAGTGTAATTATTATCAAGAATAAAATAAAGCCAATCAATATTTGAAAGAACGTCTGCACTAAAAATATCAACGAAACCAGTAAAAAGTCCTGGGGGCACTGGGTCGCGTGACCTCCCTTTCATCTCGCCAAAGAATTAGTAAAAAGAAGAAGGATGTTACAACTTTCTATTAACTTAGTGCGGTCATAAAATGTTTTGACTGATTTTGCTGCGAAGTAAGTGCACACAGCACTCCTGTTTTTCTCCGGTTGCGTGAATAAAATGAGTAGGAGACGACAGATTTTAATTAATTTGATTGTAATTATATTTTAAAATATGAGAACCCCCTGACAAAATTTCCTGAATCCGCTACTGAACGCAACAAACGAAACCTAGAAAGAGTACTCTTTCACACAGTGACATAAGGTTCAGTAACCTGCACTTGGAAGTTAGCCCATATCAATCCCATCTATAATTAATATGAATAAGGAAAATACCTACAGCTAAGTTTAAACTAATATCATTAATAATATTCTTGATATCATGAAAAATCACGGAACACATGATGTGCTCTCCTTTCTTGGCAGTGTTTATTACATATCATATTATGCAAGGCATTACGCCAAAGCCTTTACAAAAATACTATTGAATAAGTTTAGCATTTTTATTCAGGGCAATCCAAAAACAAGGGATATGAATACTTAAGTGAATGCAATAATTTTAGATTTCAAGAAATACTTCGACATATACCTCAGTTCCAAATTATGCAAACATTTTATAGTATGAAAAGGAAATTAACTTCCTACATAGGGACTTCGTAGTCTATCATAAGAAAAAATCAGCCAATCACAGTATGAGCTCATAAGAGGAAAAAGTGAACAACAAAATATGCCACGTAAACAAGAACATTACATCATTTGTTGATGGCCGCATAACACAAAGGAATAACGAGATCAGCTGTGTCGGATCAATATCGTATTAGTACTAGAATATTTAGACAATACTTGTTATTGGTATTATTAGGTAAATGTCTAGGTGTCTAGACTAGTTAATCTAAACTAATTCACAATTATAAAAGAACAATGATGAGAAGAGCATTGCACACGGGATTAAATTAAGATATAAAGAACATATTTAGTACAGGGAAGAAAGTTTTAAGTATGAAATTAAATTGAATTTAAAGGTGATCCACCAACTTTTCCAAAAACCGTCACCGGATAAAAGAGTTACAGTGTTATTGGGGAAACTATGATGGGAGCGCCTCAAGTCATTCAGAGACCAAGCCAGACTAATTGTAGGTAAGGCTTTTAGAAAGGCAGAAGACTTTCTAGTTTACTTCTGACTCTGAGGGAATTGAACTAGGTACAACTTACGGAAGATTAAACCACCTAGATAAAGAGAAAGACCGCAGCACTGATAGATTTATATACACGTTCTTCCATCTCACAATTCGCGATACCAACAAAACCAAGATTTTGAACCACAACGTTTAAATTGAAAGCGAAAAGCCTCCTCTTCCAATTATTTTGTGAACACTTCCCATTTATCCTCAATTTCATGATTAAAGGGAGATATCTTTAAACCCGCTGCTTTTCACATTTATGATGTAGATGTAATTGCACTATGGTATGAATTCAATTTTTAAATCAGAACATTTTATAGAATAATGAATGGCATCATCACATATGCGTCTAACATCTCCAGAGCATCTGTACGAAAATATATTTTTCCCTGACCTAAAATCAGCCATAATTATTGATGAAATTGTGATTTAGCATTCACGGCTGGCTTTTGAAACATCCAGACATAAGGAAGATGGTACATCCAGAAAATTAACTCATTATTTATGGTATTCATTTAACTATTAACTCATTCTGGGACCAAAACCTTCATCAATCAAATTATAATAATCACAACATATTAACTACGAAGAATTTTATAACAGATAAATTACAAACAAACGAATCATAACTTAACAAATAATGTTTCAGAATAGATTTTTCCGTACAGAAGTTTGACGCACAAAATTATTAACTTTATATTGACCATTGCTGCTGATCGGAGGACCTGGGTTCGATTCCCGGTGACGACCGACTCTGAGCACCCTCAGCTTTACCCAAGCTGTGTACCATTTTTTGGGTTCCAGGTCATCCTGGGAAATCTCAGGCGGTACAGGGAAAGGAACTGGGCACCCTACTCTTAATTTCACATGCCGTTGGGCTTAGTAGTGGGTGAGCTCTACCGTCACCTACCAAACCGACCTTCGGGTTGATTATTGTGATTGATATTGTCCATTCTGTATCAGTGATTTTCAGTAACATGCGGCGGCAGCTAGAGGCGGAAAATTTTAATACATAGAATGTAAAACGTTTTTACTCAGCATTAGATGGATACAATTTTTAAAGATTTTCGTATTTTTCGGTAAATATTTGAAATGGTGCCGATCAATAAAACCGGAAGCGACATTCGTTTGGTTCCCATTCCCGACACAAGAGGGCAACAATAACATTTGGTAAAATATTTTTGGTAAAGTATTATTTCTATTAAGCATATTATCGTTGGTTTTCGTCAGACAATTGAAAATAAAGGTGACCATTCATGCGTGCACGAGTGGAATGCGATATACTGACGAGACGTGTCGCTCCCCTCCATGCAACAAAACGCTGTAACCAACGCCGTGGACAATGCACTAGGTCCGTGACTTCCTTTCTCTCGGCGTCCATCGCATCTAATTGGATCTGTACGTCCACTCCAACACTTGGTCATCTCACTGCGACGACGACTTGAAACATGGGGACACATGAACCCATTTTCGCCCGATCTCAGCGATCCTCCCGCCTCGTCTCCCAGGGCCCGCTCCCGTTCTTCCACCCTCTTCGACCAACGCCCCTCTCCCCATCCCCAACGACTCATCCCCCTCCTCCCCGCCCCACGGCACTCTCTCTCACGCACACACCCACGTCTCCACTCCGCTTTTCAAATCTGATAAAACTCCCTTCCCTTCCGCGACTCCTGGCCACAAACGGAGAAAGGGTTTATGGGGCGTACTCCCACTAGCCCATCCCTCCCTCTCGCCCCCGTCCTACCCCACACCCCCCCTCGCAGAGACGCCCGCTCCTCCCACCCTCTCCCTTCACCCAACCGCTCCCTCAATCTCTCCCGGGTGTGTTCGCCGCATTCCCTCTCACAAGGGACACAAACATCTCCCGGGGATGGAGCGGCGGCGCTACCCTCCTCCCCCGCCGCTCCGCACAGAATCCGTTTTTATAGAGAAATGGGGGAGGGAAATAGGAGAGGGGTCCGTGCGATTCCAACAGGACGGCGGCCGAACCGCGGTGGTGCACGCCCGCTCTCGGCAGACGCACCACAACGGCTTGCGCGCGCATGTGTTTGTGCGAGCGCGATGCACCATTGTTCCATTGTGAGAGACTAATCTCTCTCGGAGATGCATAATTCTCAGAATGCGTCGCCTCTCATGGGAGTTAGGAGGGAGGAGAGGCCCCTCCCCGAGTCCTTCATAAATCTGGATCTTTCCATTCCCTTCCTCCCTCACTCACACGCGTACTCTACTCCCTTTCCCCGTCCCTCTCCGGCGGGGGAAGGGAGATGACGGCGGAGGAGGCCGAGGGTATCAGGGAAACATCAAGACTCGCGAAATGGGTCTCGCACCTCCCGAGGGCCCCGAACGCGGAGTAGGCACGGACGCATACAGGTACGCACGCGGACGAGGGACTGCCTTGGAGGAGAGCAGTGGGATAGCGGGCGTCCCTAAGCGTCCCTCAACCTTACCGTCCTGGGGGAGAATGCGAACGGACCCGTGAGAATTGAGAACGACGACTCCGTGCTTAATTTTCCCTTTCCACTCGACAGCGCAGCGTGACATTTTGAAAGTATTTCGGTGCATCAGGGGGCCCGGACCGCCCGAAATCGAGATCCGGTCGCTGTCCACGGATGGGGAAGCCGGTGAGCTCACGAGAAAAAATGTAGAAGTCGGGAACGAAGAACGGAGATGAAAGTTTGAGATGCTGTTTGAAACGGAGATGAAGTTTGATGACTCATCGAAACTAAATCACGGATGTTATGCCTGAAAAGTGGAGTGGTGCTACCTTTTGTTATTCTGCTATGTTCACTCGCACGCAAATTTTCAATGATTTAAACGAGTTAGTAAACCGAAAGCAAACGGATAAGAGGACTATTTCCCAATAGCTAATACTATTCTGGTTGAGCAACGCCATTTAAAGTCAGTTTGTACAGCTTACACAATGCTGTAAATGTCATTAATTTACAACGTAACATTCTAACCCTTTATGTGGGATTTGAAACTGCGGCCTAGTTTTTTTTCCGTAATACCACGAAATGGCCTCAATTTCATAGCCAACGATTCAAAAATTGATTTTAAACAGTGCAAAAATTGAGTGCTTTCACTAAGTTGTTTCCGTATGTCATTATTTTACCTTGTTTTCTTCTATTCATATTTCTCCATTTTGGATAATCCCCGTACTTAAAATGCTCCAATATTTTTTTTGTTCTGTTGAACGCTATTTGTGGTCCACGACATTACTGACGTGTCTGACTGTTCGCTTGTCATCGGGTTCCCCAGGGATCGAAAGATCAGGGTTTACACGACACCGATGCCTAAGGCGAGACTCGAAGCAGAGGCGGGTGCTTGTGCTCACCAGAGTTGCCCGAGTCAACCTCGCGTTCCACCTTCACAATGACTTTCTTCGATACCCTGTTCCAAAAACGTTGAAACCAAGCCTTTCCCGCCTGAATAATACGCATAATCCGATGAACTTAGCCTTCTATTTATTGTTTTTCTCACGTCAGTTTCGCTTGTCTTTCGAAGAACTTCTGTTTTAGATTTACTGCATGAAATAATAATAAAATGACATGTAATTTGAATATCCATCCTCCTTTGAGGCGGGAACTGGTGATGAGCTCGGAACCCGGGCTATTTCCAGAGTGCTGCAATGTATCGGGAGTCTCGCGGTGAAGCTTGAGGGGCTGGCAACCATAAGTTTTCCGCCTATGGAATAGGCAACCCGTAAAACCTAGCAGTATTGCACCCTCGGAACTAAACGCGAATATTGAAACAATTGACACCATGCGTGACGTAATCGTATGTACCACGACAACGGCGGATTCGAACCCGAGATAAAATTCGAGTCTCTTGTCCTTGACTCTTCCTCTTCATGTCCGGATTTCCCACGTGAGGTTTCCAACTTCGTGAATACACCTTAGGGCACTTCCAAAGGGCACAATCATTTTTTATAGCTAATTTATCTCCATATCCGAAGATCGACGGAATATTCATATTCATATGCCCCACTACACCTCTGGTTGCTCACTAAAATTCTGTCTGCCCACCTTCCCGCTGTTATAATTACATTTTTTTCTGGACGCTATATTTGAATTTGGCTAGGTGGAGATCTTTGACTGATCACGTTTATCTACTGGCCTCCATCTCGATGGATCTCGCGCTAATGGGTGCGGTGCGAGAGGGGGGATGGGAATGGTGGAGGGAATAAGAAGGGTTTGAAGGAAATACAGAGACATCGCATTTCTTGGGTTCGACGTGGGGGTTTGGGAGTTTCTCCTAACTCTTAAACTCTTCTTGCAGCTTTGTGAGAATAAATTACTAAATATTACACAAATATATAAGAAAAACTTAAACTTCAGTCCAAGTAAAATTGATGAGATTTGACCTACTGCGGGTCTTATACTTGTAAATTTAAAAAAAACTTCAGAAACCGTAAAAAAAATTTTAAATGATGCTCCAGTGTCAAAAAATATTTTTCTACAGTCACCATATTTATAGCACATAAAGATAATTAACTCGATTACGGAAAAAAATAAGGGAATATAGGGGGGTCTACGCCGGATCCAGTTCTCCTTCGGGTTATTTTAAGCACGATCTGCTTACTTATTCCCAGTTGGGCCTCAGTGGGCTATTCATAAAACTGATAAGAACATTCCAATTTCTCATGAAAAAATAAATTTTGCCAATGATTTCCCCAAGTCAAAATTCGAATACCAATTCAAAAGAGGTGCGCCGAATATCCAATTGGGTCGAATGCCAATTGGCCGAGTGCCAAAGGGAAATTAAAATCAATTTTAAGCCGGGGCCGTACCCGAGTATCACCACCATAGAATTAACTTCTGGGATACTAGGAAAATTTTGAATTGATTGATTTGATTAGGCATATCCCAATTTATCATTAAAGCATTGGAAGTCAAATTTTAAAAGACTTAAGTTTTCGCACAGGAACAGAAATTTGAAAGATATGGTAAGCAACTACAATACTTACGGTCGCTGTATTTCTAATTGACGATACTAAACAGACACTTGCTAGAAACATAGACGAGGAGCGGGGCTAATTTATTTCGTCTTGTTATTAACTCATAATCGGGGGAAATAGCCTATTAAATTGCGAAACGTATACTTTCTGAAGCTCAAATTTCGATTGTGCTACTGTGTATGTAAATTTAACAATCAATAAACCACATTTTCCTCTATGATAACAACAAAAATAAAGGGATTTCGGTTAATCGGAATTCCAATGGCCGAGGCCGAATAGGAGATGGTGGTCGTATTAACGGGGACGTGGCCAAAATTCGTTGCATAACTACAGCAAGTATCTAACGTTCAAGGACCGCCAGGTGGCAAGCGGTCAGGAAGCCATGATATTTGCCAGGGAAGACTTCATTAGGCATTACACTGAGAGTGATCGATGCCAGGATCATCGGTGAAAAAGTACACGCAGCTTGACATTTTATATACATTAGAACACATTTTAAAAACTCAAAGAATATCTATCACAATGACACTATAATATGTCATCGAAAGAGCTGACTTTCCATTACTGTCTTAAACAACTGTACTAACGGAAAGTGCGCATTTGCAATTTTTTCATGGCAATCTACCGGTTAAGGTAGGTTTCGGATGGACCCACCCCTAGCAGTAACCCTTTCTTCATTTCTGCATACTTTCTGCCTCCCCTCAACCCATCCAACTTGCCTAATCTTTTCCTCCCTCTTCCTCGCTTACGAATGTTCCACCCTCTATCACATTCTTCAACAATCCATCGCCACTCAGTACGCCCTGCATTCACTTTTCCTGCATTCTTCGGATGTCTCCCAAGAGCCTTCTTTCCTCCCCTACCATTCCCAAAACTTCTTCGTTCG
>LYUA01000807.1:261433-280094 GCA_002093875.1 Calopteryx splendens
TAAGGGCATTTGAGTGGAGATGGGAATTTTGAAGACTGAAAAGGGGAAAAATGTTGGGTAAGCGACGTAGAGGGGGCAAAGATTAGCCACGTTTGATGAAATGAATGGAGGCAGAAAGTATACGAAGTTGAAGAATGATTTATTGTAGTGCAAGTTGCAACGGAGTTTAGTGTCATTTTAAGCTGGGCTTAGAAGTGTAGCAGAGCAGAGTTCTGCGTTTATCAAAAATATATCTTTACCGGTAGATTACCATTAACAATAGAGGTTAAGAAAGCCTTTTGTATGGTATATCAAAATATTTTATAAATATACTCAATGTAAACAGCACAAGGGACAAATATCGAAAAGTTCCAAAGCAAGCAAGCATTAGCATGACTTTCTACCAAGTAGCTTATTTGGATTGCAAAGAATGTAACGGTGTAACATTGGAACAGCCACAGTAATAAAAAATAAATAGATAGTACGCGATTAAACTTTTAAATTTGATGAACACTTATGAAAAGTTCTCTATGTTTAAGCAAACTTGATACAATATATATCCCATAGCGTAAATTGTACCACTAAAATTCTGTTAACGCATTTCCTTTTGTGAAACTATTTTAAAGATACTGTATTATTCTATACGGTAAAATTAATAATATTGAAAAAAGGTTATTTAAAGTAACTCAGATACATATTATAAAATAATATTGAACTATATAATGGAAAAAATGATGAAAGATGAGAAGCATACAGATGAATTATGATTGATATGTTTGTCTGGATAAAATCAGCCGGTTCGGTGTACGAATGTTTTAGTCCGGATTTAGGTAATGCATAAAAGCTATAAAAAAATGCAATAAATCTTTACAAAAGCTTACAGTGATAACTAATTTATAATCTTAAAATAATGCAACTAAAAAGGATAGAGAAATTAAAATATGCAAATTTCAAGAGAGGGAAAGATCTTACATTGCACAGTGACTGGACATCGGCTGGTTAACCACTTCACTCAGTTGAAGGAAGATATCTTCGCAGCGCTAAAATAAAAGAAAACTGGAATAAAAAATACGGCACCAAATTTATAATTTCGCTAAAATTGGAAAAATTTCAAACATTTATAAACATAGTTTTAAGACCCACAACAAGTAAGGAAGTAGGATTATACTCAACTAATTTTATTTAAAGCCAGGTAATAATAGCATTCCTAGGTGTAGGAAGCCAGTCTCTACTGTATTTCGTAGCCTAGTGATTCTCACTCATTAAAAAAATCATGCAGATTTTATATCATTCCTCACATGAACTCCCTAAATCGTCCAAGCTTTTTCACACATCCAACACGGTTTCCAAAAGAGCAGATCTTGTGAAATGCAACGTTTTCTATTCATTCAAGACATTATTATATCGGGGAAATAAATAAATCAAACAGATGCTGCATAGTTGATGGTATCGGCCGTTACTTGGTGGAAAAGATTCATCGTTAAGGACAAAACAACTTTATTTTTCCACAAATTTTAATTGGCCAAACCCGGGTTTCGACAGTTTTGTCATCCTCAGGTCCCATAAGATTCTATATGCTTAAAAAAAGCGTTCGATCAAGTACCACACAATAAACTGAGATACAATCTGCGATTATTTGGGGTAGTATTACATGGACTCCGGATTTTCTTCTTACGCACTAAAAAAAAGTGATGGAATTAGTTCTGAATTTGTGAAAATAGTCTATGGCGTCTCAGAAGGAACCGGGATCGGTCGCCTCTTTTTTTCTAATTTACATCAATAACATTAATTCTCAAATAACTGAAAACATCAGATTATTCTTCGATGACGTGGTCATCTACCAAAATATAAGAAATATAATGGACTCTTTAGCGATCTCAACAATATTAAAGCTTGGTGTCAGGAGTGGGATATCTTGTGAAATCTGAAAAAAATTCGCAACCTTGAATTTCTGGGAAAATATATAGACTTGGAGTAGCAGGCATAAGCTTAGCGAAACCAAGTAAAATTCTTGGAAGCCGCGCTAACAAAGGTTCTTAATTCGGGAAAACAATAGAAAAAGTCACGGAGCTGCTTTAAAGAAACTAATTTTCATCAATAAAAATAATGGGGAAATATTCGAATAAAAAGTTGAGCAGATGAGTTATTTTGCGTTCGTGAGATCTCACCGTAAATATGCATCAAGTATTGGGAACCCTGAGCGGAAGGACCAAACTTCAGAACTAAACAGGGTACAGAGAAAAGCCGACGGGCCGTTTTGTGAAAAATTGTTAGGTATGAATGGAGAGAGAGCGCCACACTCTTATTGAAAATGATGGGCATGGAGCCTATGAAATCAGCTTCTAATATGTAACCTGTATTTTGTGATCTATTTATGCTTAATATACTGATTAACTTTGACATAAGGGGATAATTCAAGCCATTAATTAAATTGGTAGTCGAGAAAACAACGGGAAGTAAAGGGATATCTCCCATCAAGAAGAACGATTGAAAGAATCCTCTTCCTCTCGCGCAATTCTAAGACTAAAACAGTATAAAATCATGATGATTAGGGCGGACCAAATCATTATACGATGGTTTGGACGACCCGAAAATAGAATGATAACACTCCTTGTCATACTCTATGGCGACTTACAGGATGAGATGCAGGTGATCCGAGTAGCGGTACGCTCCCTTCATTGCTACATTACCCACATTCCAAACGNCCGAGTAGCGGTACGCTCCCTTCATTGCTACATTACCCACATTCCAAACGTGATTTCTCCCGTTTAACTAGTATTTGCACTATAATCAGTACATAAAATGACTCCGTTTGAAGCGAGTATAAATAATATAAATGCACGAAGAACCGCTGAACTATTCCATTGAGTACATTCACTAGTTTGGTAAATGCCATCAATGTCATGTCAATAAGGTTATATTTCCGTTTAACACTGTGATATGAAAATAAGGAAATGAAAAGAATCATGGAGTGATTAGCATAATTAAAAAAACTTCGACGATTTACAAGGTAGAAATTTCCAATTGAAAACTATTTGTGGAAAATCAGTGCCGTTCGTGTAGTGTCTTCACGTATTTTTCTAAATGGAGTATGTGAAGCGTTCTCTGAAGCCGATATCTTCCGATAGATAGCGGCCTGATCAATGGGTTTTACGTTATTAAAACGTGGCGTGACTACGCAGTCACGAATGCTGTCGGAAGAAGCAGAACAAGACAGGATGAGGGGTAGGCAATGACACTAAACACCGCCAAACAAATCCGCCTCCTCCCCCGAAACGATATCACGGGAGTCAACCACCCTTTATCGCATTCCCATGTGAAAGGCTGACTTTATATGTTAAAAATCTGACCCCTGGCATCACTTTCACAAAATCCGGAAGCTATTTGAACCATGTCCAAATCAAGAGCCAATGCGTACTATAAGCGAAAAGTTCCTGGTACAATTAGAGCTGTAGCAGCAATAAAAAATCAAGGTTTTCGCAAGCTATAAGGGTCGTCTCTGAGCGTCATACATCACGATGCAAATAGCAATCATAATTTACTGAGCAATTTCCAATTTCATAGAGGAAGCTACAAACCATAGCAATGCTATGTGATTATCCACGATACATATTATTTTATTGTCGTATCATCTGCAAGTATCTTACAATCGTTGACTGCCAATAATGGTAAAAAAGAATATATCATACACTATAAATATAAATACATCCCAAACCATGTCCTAAGCTGCTCGAAAAATTCGCTTTTATAAGTGTGATCCTTTGAGTCGTAAATATTTTAGAGAGTTCATTTTTATATTTGAGAGAGATTTAATTCATCGATTAAATTATCCCCAAAAATAAAACATTTTTTCCACAATTTTCTCTACAATTTCGAAATTCATCAAAAGATATAATTGGATTCGGAGAAAATTGTCAATTATCGCACAACAGGGCCAATATCGTCTTCTGTGTGAACTGGGTACAATTGGCGTCTGTCATTACACGTAGCCTAATGCCGACGCCAGGTTTCTCCCCGCCCTTACTCCTACCCCGCTTTCCTGTCTAGACTTATTACACAAATATCCCAATCGGCGCCAGTGGCGTCTGCTGTCTCGGACGATACATAGCTATATTAACTACACCCATTCCTATAATTCTTTACTTTGATAAATGAAACTTAGTTTTATGTCAACTGTTATGTACGCTGATGCATTTCAAGTTCTCAGAAATGTTTATTTACACCTCTTGTCTACTAATTTGCTCGCAAATAGTGAAACTCTTCAAGAAAATGCTTTTAAATAACAATACACACAGGTGTATGTCCGTCTTTATGAGGCACTTCCTGGAGAGCTACGATTCTAAAGCTCATTTTGAAGATAGATAACAGCCAAATATAGGTTATCGAATCTATAGAATCTTGCAGAATATTGGATTTTACTGAGTCATTTCAGACTTCATTTTTACAAATCATTCACCCAATGGGAAATGACACAGGCCTAAAACGTGGCAGCATCATAAACTAAGTGACTAAAAATCTGTTTATAATCTTAGAAATAATGTGAGGTTACAGAGTTATAATACTCTCCAGGATACCATGACAGTTGGTATGATAGGTACATTTTCGGGTCTAAAGACCCGATGGATTAACGAGCTCTAAGGCTCAGATATTTTATGGACATTATTTGTAGTGTTTGTAATCCCATTTACACCCTCCTCCGGACTGTACACTTCCACACAGGCTACGGATCTAAGGTACCGATTACATATTTGTGTGTCAATGTGTAAAAACTGACATGGATAATTTAGGCTTTCACTGGAGTTACTCTAACCCCGTAAATAATAAAAAAAAACTCCGTGGTGGCCGTCCGTATACCGCACTTGAAGCGGTCAGCCAGATGAAATAAAGATATAGAATGTACCGCAGTGATTGTTCCTTTCGTAAGACTCGGAGAAAAAATTCGAAAACAAAGTTAATTATAATACCCTTTTCAGTTTGCAATATGTCCCAAAAGATAGTCAAATAAGGAATTATAGAGTAGTGTACGAAGCATGGTAAAACAATAACAAATGAAACGTAAGTAACCCTTTTGGGCCAGTAATTTAAAAAATCGGTTAGTCGTAGAAAAATTAAATTATCGCCATTCCCTCTGTACATTTTAGGAGGACCAAGAAAAAATCTTTTTTTAGGATGTATGGTCAGACTCCCAGTCCTTTACTTCATTTCAACTTGACTAGAAAATGAATCAATTCAGACACGAATATGATCGTTTGGTAGCTACTTTCCCTGTTGATTTCCAGCGACTTTCCAATTCCGCTAATCTTTTACTACATACTTGAGCGAGTTAATCAGAATGGAGTCTACGCCTGCGTGATACTGATTCCAATGGTTTACTCACTTCATAAGCATGAAACGCACCTTTTACGCAGGGCCTTTCAAGAATACAAACACATGTCACAATAGGCGAGAGATGGTGGATGTGAAGGGATGAGGTAGAGAGGGCGCCAGAATGGAAGTTTTCGGGCGGGACTGAGATTGAGAGGGGTGGAGGGCTACAGGAATACGTTCTTAGGGAGGGTCTGAAGGGAGTGACGGTTGGGAGAGGAAGGGCGGCCACCAGGAGTGGGAGAGAAAAAAAAAGATTTAAAGAAAGCAAGGTAAAACGCTGATTAAAGCCCGGTCAAGGAATCAGGCTCCGAAAAATCGAGATGGCTGACTAGTTTCGTAATTGGCGAGCTGTGCACCACGTTGAGGCATCCCTCAGAAGAATTCTCGGAGGAGTCAGTCCCATGATTTTCGTGGCAATTTTTTTTATATATTTTTTATAAACCCTGCAATTTGAATCAACCTCGAGCCACATGACACATGTATGGCCAACACGCAATTTTTAAATAAGTGACGCGGTCTTGCGCAGAAAAACGAATCACGCCAACGTCGGCCGAGCACTTATTGGAAGGGGCTAAAGCCATTACGACGGATTTTTTTACCACGCGGACGCCATGACCGATGCGCATGATCGAGCTGGTCGCTGAATCGGGGTGCGTTTGTCACTTGAAAGGGCGTTCACATCGTTTGAGCTCGCTGATAAGAAAAAAATGGAATTTTCGGCGCACTATCTGTGCAGTCGCAAGCATGATACGTGAAATGCGATGCCGTCGACTCCATTTCAATTAAATCCCCACCACTGTATCAAAGCACGTTACAAAACTTTAACGAAAACAGACTGATTTCATTATATGAAGCGCAAAAATATGTGTATGTAGGTCTTATTTTTTCTCGTTTTTTTGGATAACCAATACAAGTGTCTTCAGCCAGTAACTAAATAATTTCTAGTTTTGTAACGCTTCTTTAAACTGAAGGCTAACTTTTCAAGCCAAAAATCAGTTTTATAATTGGTATTTAAGTCCAAACCGACCGATAAATTTAACTTAAGGAAGGAGTCGGAGTCAAGGTTAGGATGTTTATGTGAACCAACGAGCAGTTTCAATTGTTTATAAAAGTGGGCCTGTTTGTAACCTTCACGTTAAGTAACTGTCGACGTTAAATAACAACTGGATTTAACGAGACATTATCAAACCGGACCTTAATGCCTCAAATATTATAATCAAACTCCAAAAAATACTGTACGTAGGCATTTGTGAATGATTAGCGTCCCACTTAGGGACGAGGTGCCCTAATATCTCTGGTTATACCTAACCTTGACTCAGGACTAAATATATTTTCACTAATTTGACACGCTCGCATTGCAAATCAGGCTTTGCAACACTGATCAAGGCGTCCTGCCCAAGATGACATACGTATGAAGCAGTTTCGTTTAAAGTTCATGTATTAGAATTATTAGAATCTACTTTGCGCACCATAATTTTCAAATATCCTTAGGAATATGTCCGCACTACGTAGTTCTTAGATTGTATATTCTTTCATACAAATCATTACGTTCCCGTATGCTCTGTAAAATACACCAAATATTTCCATTACTGTGACAGCGTTTAAAAATTCTTATATCATCGCATAAATAAACTGGGGGCAATTTCGCGACAGTAACTTTAACTGAGTAACCCGTTGATTGCATTTTCACATTTTTATCATCGTTGCACTCAATCTCTCAGAAGTGGCAATGTTTAAAGACTAGGGAAAAATAATTTTACCAATTAACTGAAACTTTCCACTTGCAAGTTATAGATAACGTAGCTTCTCCAAAGTGAATTCTAATTTCAATGTATCATTCCGTAGGAGATATTCTTGGAGGAATGAAATGCACAGAAGAGAACCGCTCAACTCATGTTTTTCGCACACAAACTAACATTTGTGAGTGATTTTGAATAAGGAATAATAAAACTACTAGACCTCATTTTTTTACTGAATCAAAGAGCACCAAGTTAGGCATGCACGGAAATGTAACATTATTTCTCTGGGATAGCACTTACGTAGGTGACCAGACGATAGACTTTATGAGCGTTTTGAGACATGAATATTTATCAGAATGTGATCTACACGTGGTGGGTGAAGCTTTTAAACGGCACTCCGTCTGATTGTGAGTAAATCCATGCGGTCGTAATAGCCCGATGCCGGGATTATATCTCGTGGTGTCTTTAATGCTGTACCTGCTCCCTATTATGTGACACGTTCGTGACGCGCCCGCATGGGGCACAATGGCGCCACGACATGCCTGTAATATCTCGAATGATTCTAACATTACACTTTGCTCGGCATCAGTCACTTTGAAATAATTAACCAAGGGACTACAAGGTCGCAATGCCTCATCTTTCTGGCACGGCACAGGAAGGACTACGCCCTTTACCCAAGAAAGCCATCATCATTCCTTCGTTGAATTTCTCGATCATAGCTCCAGATTTCGATCAAAGAGGAGAGTACGTAGCAAAAAAAAAATGATTCCATCTTTTGAGTATGATGTAGAAGCTAGTAGGATGACCTTTTTCAATAGCCACCAAGTGTGATTGGATTTATTGCCTACCACATTTGACAGCCATGCTGAATGGTGCGATCGGAGTTTGAAATTGAAGAAACAATGCAATGTATAGACACATTGCATGAACCGGGCCGAAAGTTTTCTTGTAGGGCAAGAGATGCATAGCTTAGGAAAACTTAACTCCATAATCTATTAGATTTGTGCTTTTTAACGAAAGATGAATGGGTTTGTCACTAAAAGGATTATAGAATAAATAAACGAGACCCATTTGTTCTACGTTCTGAAAGTTACATTTACGTTAGAGTACAAGAATTCAGGCAACATTGCAGAGGAGAGGCGTTATCGGGAAATTCCCGCAAAAATTACAAAAGGGATCCTATCCGTGAACCACGTGACGGTTATGTTCGCCATTTTTGACTCTCCTTTCCGCCTTGAATGCACGAGGGTCCTCAAGAGGACGCTAGTTCGGATGCCCCCCACTTGCACAGTTTTCTCGGGACTCGTATTGTTCGCGTTTTTCCCGCTAAATTTAGTTCGGCTACAGGATAACGAAAGCTCTTCCTCGTTATGATTCAGCGAAAATATGCGCTCATTACTACCAGCGCTACGAGCTTCCTCGTGAATCATACAGCTTTTCACGAGCACGCATTCAATTCTCACTGGACTATAAAGTAACTAGCTGAGGAATCCTGAACTTATCACTCAAAAAAAAAAGTTTTAACTCTCAATAGCCTCACATCAACCAATAAAATTTCACAATGCAAATACAAAAATATTTGGTCTAGTTTTGCGACCACGGTAGAGGAAGCAATGATACGCGTGGCGCACACCGCTTGGCCGAAAATTAATCGCTAAGGCAAAGAAATTTGGAGCTTCAATGCTTCTTAAAAATACTTCGGAAAGTGAGATGTGACCCTCACTTCCTCCGTATTCAAATTTCAGTGATCCTTGACTCCAGTGAAGCGTCCGGAGTTGATGATCGAGACCCTAACATAAAATGATCTTGAGAAGTTGAAAACCATTTAGACAGTGTATGCGACCCAGTTAATAACTTCATTTTTCCGGAAAAACTTCTGCTCGTAGCCAAAAAAATAAGTTAATCCATAATATCTCCGTTTGTGACTATCGTAAGAATTGGTGATCAATGCGGTTGTGTTTGAAATACGACAACGCTCGAGCCCGGAAGGGAGCAACCACAGCGCATATACTTACTTCATATTTTCGAGAATAGACGAGGAGCTACCTCTAAACCCCTAAAATGCCACCTCGAATGATCTAATGCAAAGGTAAACTTACCTTGGGGTGCGATCTATTGTCTTAATTCAAATGCAACAACGATCTCTCATTTCAATGGTGAAGCTCAAGAGGACGAGAGGAGAAATAAGAAAGTTTTAAGATTAAAAGAAGAGAAAAGGCAACCCCAAGTACCCCACAAAGGGAAATAAATAGACGGAACACAAGATGAATTCGTGAAGAGGAATACGGGAGGAAAAACTGAAGAGTAACCTAAAACAAGAAGACAAAGTGATACACAATAATGACAAATTAAGAAAGATGTAAGGGGAGAAGAGCTGTAACGGGTTAAACGAAACGAACGAAAGGTTGCAGGTTTTTCGAAGGAAAAACCAAATATGTATTAAAGAAATGGGCTGATTAGGTACATATTTGACCCCCAACCGTTCACTGGATACTCAATCACACCGCTGTTTGTGGTGGCTACGAGATTACGAGAACATATTTTGAGAAACAATCCGTTGCCTATCGATGAAATAGTTAAGAAAAAATATTAAAGAGGTCGTCGGCCACATGACGTCGCGTCGGTTGACATGAAGGCACTTCAGATTAATTCATTTTCTAAGTCGAACGCCCAAATAATATTTTGGAACACGGATCCGAAAAATGAGCTATTTTGATCGTTTAACACTTCCTTATACGAGTTATATAAAGCGTTTGTATTAGTAAAGCCATTCCAAAAAAGGAGGGTCACTGCCCGCTCCTAACTCACAAATATGAGTCTTAATTTTGTTCCAGGCACATGAAAAGTCTTAATTCTAAAAAAAAGGCATTTCTGTAAAGTGTTGAATAATTTTTGACGAAAATATATTCGCCAAAATTCCTGTTTAAAACATAGAAAAATAATCAAAATTATTAAATTATTTATAAACTGGATAATTATCGAAACTCTTGCGCTGAAACAGACCCATGGTCACAATAAATGACTGAAGAATCAACAAATAAAAAGGTAAGAATTAAGTTTTAAATAAAAAATGAGTGATTTTTAACAATGGTAATTTAATGAAAGTTAACTCGTGTGAAAGTCGACTAATTTTTATGTTTGTTAGGCTTTCTAAACTTTTTGGCGATCCAGTTCGATCCTATTCACTAACCCAGACACGTTACTAAAGAAATGTATTCAATAAATCTATTGATTACATCACATATATCCATGTTTCATACACTGCAACCTACTACAGCGATGTATGCCTTCTTCATACTGCAATGTGAGGGGAGATATATGCATAAGAAAATCCGAACAAACATTTAGATGCCAAAATCCAAAACTTTTCTATCATCCTAATTCATCCATACGGCCAGCCCGTAATTCAAGGATATTAATTGGCTCTTGACAAATTTCCGAGCAGGATTTACCACACTCTAAGTATATACTAAATTTAGCATACCTATTTTAAAATAAAAATAATTTTGGTTTCGTGTAGAAACATTATGAGCAAAAATAATTGGTCTAGTTCTGTGGTTCGATGATACAAGTCTCCACAGAGACAACAAAAAAGCCTGATAAAAAATATGAACAGATATGCCCAAAAATAAGTTATTTTTGTTCGCAGATTAAGAATAACTGAAAATGAAGTGTAAAAAATGCAATTTCTTCTGTTCTACATATTTGGTGTAACAGGTGTAGTTGCACATAAATGCATGAGCGGTGGAAGATTTTGAATCTTATGCATAAACAACTGACACGGACATAAAACCATAATAGGTATATATATACTACTCAGCGTAATACTGTATAACCATTACGAGTGAAATTATTGTTCTTTAAAGTTTTCTTTTAGCAATTCAGTATGCAGACATTGCATCACGTTTCATTATCATTTGCCTCGTCACTGCTGCATGTGAAGTTATTGCAGGCCATTATCAAAAGCCGTGAAAATTACATTTTATAAACATTTTTTTCAACGGGTAATATATGTCGCAAACTGTTTTATTCATTTACATTTTCCCATCGTCAATCCGGCAAGACCTCCCAGGAAAGTACTGTCTTCCTAGAAGTACGCGTAGGTACGTCAACGGTCATTTAATCCACCACACAGGACGATGGCTGATTTAAACAAGCCATTTAGCATACTCAGGAAAACCTAAGTTACGCACCCACTTACTATGAGTTTGACCTATCCCCTTCCACCGATGGCAGCTGAGCATCATTCAGGCAGTCGCCATTTCTCCGTGCACTCCCCTTTATCTTATCTCCCTCAACTGCGAAACCCTTTTGTCCTCAGCGCACACGTACAAACACTTCTTTCCACGCGCCATATCTCGAGGCTGTAATAAATAAATGAGTGTAAGGGCATAAAATAAACGAAACGCGGACGGCTTCTCGTTCTTTTCCCATCGCCGTTCACAGTCGATAAGATGAAACACCGGCACCCCGAAAGGGGTCAATTGTGTGTTAATTTGGAAATATGGCAAGACAATGCACTAGAATTCACTTTCCTCCTTCCAGAGCGTGTTTTTTTGCGCGCCCGTGGGATTTTTACACTTTGCCGATTCCAAGGACGGTGGTCGATAGCATCTCTGTCTGATACGACGCTTCAAGAATTTCATGTCTGAATTTGAGAAACGAGAGGTAATCACCCTTACATTTCGTCTCGTCCCATTCCCTCACGTCAACTGAGGTCGATAAACTGAATCCGCGAGGGTTTAACGGAAAGGTACTTTTACTTCTGATGGCTAAGCAGGCGAACTGAGAATTTTAGAAAGCACACAACTCTTAAGATTCACCAGAAGGAAGAAAGCTACACAGCATCTTTCGGTGAATTCCATCACTGGAAAACACGTCTGAATTATTGACGGATTATCTGGTCGATAGGAAGGACTGTATACATGTTGGGAGTTTAGAGATACTCATGTATATAGTGTGGAATGAGACCAAAGCAGATTGACGATTAGGGCCGGGAATGACACGGTATGTGAGGAATAATTTGGGAAAATATAGAAATTCTTTTGCAGCCACGAAGATACGAAATATGAACTCGATTTCCCGTAGTAAGAAGAGTATTTTAGGAAGAATTATATGTTGAAATATTAGACGGAATAAAAGACCAAGGGCAACTGCTGAATAGCAATTTCTAATTTCTTTCTCACTATTAAGTAGTTAACGCATGCTAACAAAATTTGTCGTCTTTTCTTTCAAGCGAAATTATAACCCCAATAAGGAATCTATTTTCTCAATAATAAACTGTTAGGAAGGAATTTACTAATCGGAAAAGGCTTCTAGGCACCAAAAAATCTAACGTTATTAGGAAAAACGGTGAAATTTTTCCAAAATGTAAAAAAAAAGAAAACAAGCCGTTCCTAATTCTAACCGTAAGGTCTAACTGATGATATCGCTAAGACATTAAAACGCGTTGTGAATAAAACCATTGAAGGAACAATACGATAATCAGGTTTTATTTTATTCAATTAACAAAAATCTATTATAAAACAAAAATGAGTGCAATAGTAAAAATAATTAAGATAGGTTTGTATCCTTTTGAATGCTCCAGTCCAGGAAAAAACATGCATATATATAGCAAAATAAATCGATCAGTCAAAAATATTTTACCCTTTTGATGGAAATGGAAGCTATGCAGCATTTTTGAAAGGTTAAGTTGCCGATATGGGACAGTCATATATCGAGTCTTGTGAAGGGAATCGTGAAGCTGGCAGGCGGTAAAATATGAGTGGAGAAATATTTTAAATTGGGTTCTTTTTTCCTTTGCCGATCAATTCAGAACTATCTGCTTCTTTCAAGAGACTAGTTCTGAGATTAGAAACCTCCGAAAATATTTCTGGAATAAGTATTGTATTGTGTTAAGTCCGTACAATAAATAAGTAACAGCAAGCTCACCGGTGATTCCAGTTAACCTATTCCGAATGCCTCTCTTGTCATAATGATTAATTTAAAAACACTTTGGAAATACACATAAGCACACCCGCAACTGTACTGTATGTACACATTTAAAACCTTTAGCATGGAATTTAACAAACTAGTTAAATCAACAATCCTACCATATAAACTTCACACATCGCCTTTCAGCCATCTGAGCATTCGGCAGGCGAAGAATGCAGTTGATGTTAATTCCTCCAAGACTAGAGGTGGCGACACCAGTTCTTTAAAGTTCCTTATCCGACTTAATAGCACCTGCAAACAAAAAACTCTGTCATAAAAAGGATATGACTATTTATTGGTCCTGCCACTGATTGGACCTAAGAGCTCCTGTAAAAGGTTATGTTCCTTTTTTCTACTACCTTTACAATCTCGAGGGAACCAGTCGCCGACCTGACGCTCGCAATTGAATATCTTCCGCTACCTGGATAGGAGACGACTTTTTTTCCCTTCCGAAAACGTAGGTCTTTTTGGTACACCATTAATTCATCCACATTGCTTCGAGCTTGGGCAAAGAGATTATCATCTTTCCTAACACAGTCAATTCATGACCGAAGAAATGCTAAACGCGCCTGTTTCAAAGGCACCTATATTATTAACAATCGCAAAAGATGTGCGAAATCATAAATAAAATTAACTACTAGTTCTAAGACAAATTAGATTAATGATACCAGTAGAACGGCTAATTACATTTCATAATAATTTTCACTGCACGATTAATAATACATTAGATGCAATTTGCTTTTGTCAACATCAACTTTCCCAATTATAGAAATATCAAACATTTGCCTCTAGCAGTGTAAATTACTGAAAATGAAGCAAGCAGAGTGGGCTAAAAATACTGGGCCAGTGTTCTCCTTATTTATAACGCAGAGGAATGGAGAACCATGCTGCTTTTTTTGTTTTACTATCCTCAGAAATGTATCAGTAACGACTGTGGCAGGCTATTTGGTGTCGTAGACATGAACTTACAACACGACGCCTCAAATTTGGACACAGAGCTAAATGACAACCATATACTCATACATATATAATCAAACATCAAAGCTGGGTATAAAAATATCGGTAGGGTAACGAGTTATTCGGCCTGACCTAAAGTTTACGGATCTGAAATCATGATGTAATATCATCGAACAGTCAATTGGTTTAGTTTGTGAAGGTAGAGTTCACTTCGTGACCGTGACAACACAAGGGCAGAGGGACTAGTTTCTTTATCTATTGCTGAGATAAAATTCTATATATTAAGCCACCAACTACGACGAATACATAGTACGTAGGATAACAACAGCCGATGTTGCAGTTCAATTTCTGAAGTCTTGGCAATTGTAAAGATTGGGGCGAGTTGGAACATATTGAATGACCAAATTGCAGCAATTTTCCACCAGACTAAATACATTTATTCCAACCGAATTTATTTACCGAATTTGTTGATGTTACAACAACTACATCATACTGAAGACAATGTGGTTACGTCGAAACCATGGTCGGAATGAATTAATTTATACCAGCGGAAAACTCCTATTACCTATTTCGTCATGCATTCTGAAGTTCTTTATTTCTTGTATTCTTTTTCAAAAACAGCATCGTTTTTCTAATCAACTATAGTTCTTTTACAGACGTACCCTCGCGATTCCTGCAAATCTCCTCACAGTAAACATTCTTCATTGTATTCCGGGCTTTATTCGTGCAATAATTAAAGTTGCATCAAACCATACTCATTCACCTGATATGTATCAATTCTGAGTGTTCAACGTGAAAAACGAACACAGGTCGGTAAAAGGTTCCCCAAGTGGAAGACGACACGTATGAAGACGAAGTTGCCTAATTCCATAGATAAATTTACTTCAGAGGATTTGTTGATTCTTGAAGACTTGCCTTCCCAAGCAGTCGCCAAATCCCTCGACCCTGAGTGATCTCAAATCTTTTTTGGAAGAGGAACTGTTCAATTGATTCCACATGAGATAATGAGACAGATTAATAGCTAGATACTTGAAATTTTGAAGGAGAGGTGAAATTGAAACATTCCGTGAAATTATGTAGAAACCTTTTGGAAAATTAAAATAATAAGACAACTTTTAGCAGTATCAAAAAAAAGGTTTGCACCGTGATACTCTGACCACAGACCACCCATGCCTGAGGCAGAATTAAAATTCTAGGATATATGTTTTTATCAGCCAGGGAAAATGACTTTTACTTGGGAAAAACCAACTTACAGGAGGTTTAATGATATTGCTTGGAAAAAGAAAGTCAATCGAAAACGAACAGCTAAAAATAGCGGAATTAGAGGGGTAAGGACCATTCTTTGAAAGTCACATTAAGTCAATCCAAGATTTAAATTTTCTATGTATACAGCTCCCGAAGTCACCAATTATCAGGATGTGAAATATTTTCATGGCTTCAGTGCTTGTTTCGATTATAAAAAAAACTGTCCCTTACATGGCTACAGCGTCAGTAAATGCCACTGCCATTGACGATTTAGCTTATCTGATTACATCATGGGCTAGCCAGGGAGTACTTATTTATAAGCGAAGGCTTAACGTAAAATTAAATCTCTCGAGGAAATATGAAACGGATTCGATTATAGAAAACGTAAAAGGTGTTATTAGACGATCTTATTATACCAGCAAGGTGCAACATAACGGTAAGATAAGATATATGGAATCTGTAAAAAATGATTTTAGGCGTCACGTTTCTGGACAACAGCCGTGCATCAGAATAGGCATTACACATGATAAAAAAATAGAAATGTAGGGCTTCCATTGTATATAATTCATAAACTTAGCAATAGTTCATATCAGTGGCAAGTAAATAGCTTTATCGACAGACTAATGTAATCGTCTCGCTATCTATAGATCTAAGATTCTCTTAGGAATTTCCTACGTCATGATTTTGTACCCGACTTTTGGCGTAGATGACAACGATGAGGCTCCAAGCTGATAGATGATTACGGGCCTTAAACTAACATATTTCACAATTCACTTAAACGTAAGTTAGATTCGAAGGTAAATTTTCCTTTCTTTCAACATTCAATTATTCTTCTCCTTCCTGAATCGCTACCACTCACGACAGTAGTTGGCTCACAACAGAAGGCACCTCCGAGGTACACCTTTCACCTTCCTCCAAGATGGACGGCGTACCATACCATCGACGCGATCGAAAAGTTCTCTATCAAAAGAGGGGAGGGGTGACGTGGGGTTATTCCGCCACTATCGTAAGTAAATTGAAGTCAAGACATCGGCACAGGATTGCAAGAGTGTGAAAGTATTCTTTATACGGAGATGTGACTGCAGAGATTAAAGAAGCAAGGCCTGAACGCTACTGAAGGCTTCCTGAAGTGGTAACCCTCCTCACTGTTTACTGGACTTGCTAATGCAAAACTTGATGATTAAGGCACATCGGTTATGTTTCCCTCTCGCATAGAATAGGTACTTTCTCGCTAAGGTCCCCCACTCTTTCGAAGCAATTAGTGAATACTCTTCCACTCACACTAATGTATGGCACCACAGCGTGTTAAATGATTTCTCATGAAAGAGAATTTTTTTTCTTGCATGGAAAGAAATCATTTTTCTTACATGAAGGTTCTCCACCTTCATGCAAGAAAAATGGCGGAAACTAGATCGAAATTGAAGATCATCTGAGATACATAATTCACTCTGCAAGCTGTCGACAAACAGGTTTTAAAGGTTTAAAGGAAGAAGGTTTTAATTATATAAGTACAGGAATGATGGATTTATGTTTTCGAATTTTCATGAAAATGAAATACAGATGGCAACAAGGTGTTTTTATCAAAGTTGTTTAAATATTTTCACTTGGTTCTGTCAACTGGGGTACTGCACGAAGGAAGAATGAATATTTATATCTATCAGAGCTGGAGCCCCTTTTTCTCATTTTATTACCTTGGTGGTCTACTCTCTCGCAACAGGACTTAATAACTCCCCATTTATGTCAAAAGTAAACTCAAGAGCTCTGCCTCTTTATCAAGGTCTTACAATTCGTCTGGTTTGATTTCTGTGGAAGCAAATGAGTTCTAGTTTCCCTGACTACCTTGGCATGCTTATTTTCGAAATTTTTCACCAATCTGGTGGATCGCCATTGAACTCTATCTAACTCCTTAATTATTAACCCTTACTCTGATTGCCCGTAAAAAAATTCCACGCATTCGAAAAGTGACAAAAAATCTGAAAAATATATTCTTCCATACATTTGCTTACCACTTGTCTAACGAAGCCGAGAGTTAAAAGGTGTGTTAGCTCAATCCTCTAACCTAAGATTATGTTGAAAGTAATGCATTCCGAGTCATTTCTGTTCACCTTTCTGTCGTTAAACAACAGATACATCTCTACTCCACTGCGTGCTACCTGGCCAAAACTATATCCCTTTTTCTGTCAAATGTAATAATTTTTATTTGAAAAATTATGATTTTTAAGGAAACTTAAGTATCTCTAACACATCTTTTTCATCCATAATCCCCTCACCCAACAAATCGTAACATATTATGGAGGAATTTTCGAACATCAACCGATTTGAGTGGTAAAATCGACCCAGGGGGGATTATCAACTAATGTTACGAAGTTGATTAGGTTTCGCTAATATCAATGTCAATTCCTAATTAAACCTCTCATTAGACCGCCCTCGATGACCCCTATGTAGAACCAAATCAACACAGCAATCGCACTACGAATTGCTAAAATTTGAGGACCACCCTATTAGAACACCGACCACCCCAGCAAACGAACATTTCATATTTTTACCTACGGAACCATCGTACCTCGCCATTCCGAGCCCAGCCAAGGAATCACTGGGGGAATGCTTTAGAGTCTCCGTGTCTCTACCCGCAAGCAGACCATCAAATAACCCTCAACCGCTCCCTCCCACACCCCCACCACCCCGCTCGAAAATTTCCCCCTTTTTTAGAATGATATTTTCTCTCTCCCCGAAGCCATCCGGGGAAGAGGGGGCGGGGGGCGAGGTATGGGAGAGATGTGGGAGAGAGTGAGCCCATTTCTACCATTCCCGCCACCTTCCTATATAGCCCACCGCATAAGAGAGGAGGCGCAGCGGGTCCCCCCCCCCGCCCCTATCGCCCTCCACTGCACTCCCGAGGGGATTGGGAGGGGTCCGGAGTGGAGCGAAGGGGAGTGAGTGAGAGCGAGGGGCGGAGGGGAAGGGGTCGGATGGAGGGAGAGGGAATGGGAAAGAGAGGAATAGGGGGAAGGGGGGGAACTCAAGAATGGGGGAGGGAGGAGGAGGAGCGAAGCTACAGCACCAACAACTCTGTAATCATTGGAAGTACCGGTTGAAGGCACCGAAGCGGGTATAATTTTGTTGTTCTTCGAATTCTCTCTACTCCCTCTCTCTCTTTCTCCTCTCATTCCGTCCAACACGAGTCGTCCTCCCCACTACCACCTCCTCTTTACTCCCGTCCCTCACCCCCCCCTACACTCTCACTCCCTCCCTCCCTCTCTCTCCTTCCCACCCCCTCGGCTCCGTTTGGCCCTACCCACCACAGCCTTCTCCCCTTTGGTGGAGGGGAGGTCGGGGGAGAGGTGTCGTGATGGGGGAGGGGATGCGTAGGGGAGTTGGGAGGGAGGTGGTCGGCAAGAGAG
>LYUA01000807.1:280996-291141 GCA_002093875.1 Calopteryx splendens
ATAATTAATAACAAGGGGAATGGAAATTGTTAAAAAGTTTTGATTCATATGTGTCCTATCAAGATCATACCAAGGAACAACTTACGAGGAGTTTCAAGGTTGCTAATTTTAAAGTGAAGTGAAAACATTTAAACCGGAATCCAAGCCAACGTATCAACTTCGAAGTTTTCTCGGAGGACTGCCCTTCTCCACCTGAGACTAGTATGACTCCTGGCTATGGGGGATTTTTAAGTGATTTTGCGGTACCAAGGAGTCAGCTGGGTAACAATTTAGCATTAGAGATACTACAAGACGTCAAGAACAAAACAGATGGAAACTGCGGAAATGGAAGTATTAAGAAAAATCAAAGGGAAAACGCTTAGTGATAGAGAAAAGAGTGAAAAGATAAGAGGG
Source organism: Calopteryx splendens (assembly GCA_002093875.1). Classification (NCBI taxonomy): domain Eukaryota; kingdom Metazoa; phylum Arthropoda; class Insecta; order Odonata; family Calopterygidae; genus Calopteryx; species Calopteryx splendens. Next base: position 281,390 of record LYUA01000807.1, read on the forward strand.
GGTTGTAAAATAGAAGCGATTGGATAATGGGTTATAAACAGAAGAAGAGAGTGGAATAAGCATATATACAGGAAAAACAATCACAGAATAGTAAAGGTATGTAGAGATAATATTCCCGATGGGAAAAGACGGGTTGGAAGACCAAGGAAAAGGTGGAAGGCATGTGAATGGCAAAATATCAGGCTACAAGCCTCGGCTGAAGAAACGAAGAATAAGATTATAACAACAATGCCTGTCCCCCTCCTCAAACGTTAAGCTGCGAAATCTTCGTGCCTTTAATTTGAAGCATAATCGACACAAAGGGCAAAAGGCACGAATGAGGGGGAGCATAAATCTAATCTACATTGTACATGATGACAATGTCGTGCATCGTCAATATTTTTTGTTTTGTTAGACGACGTTATTCATCTGCCTTTACCTAAAATTAGTAAATTATCCTTCCTACACATTCTCTACATCAACTTCATCGTTATGAATGAAACACAACAGAATTATAGGTACCTAGAGTACGGTACCTAGGTACCGTATTGCAGAGTCCATTTTATGAGTTAAATGGCCCAATGATGAAAACGTTGATAGCTGTGAAACATCTTACGAAAGTAGCTAGGTCATGAAAAAAATGGGGTTCGACGGAAAATAAACATCCCTATCACTCACTGATAGGAGTTCAACCTGAGTTGGATTGAGTCTTTTTGACAAAAATGCACTGTTTAAAAAAACTTTGATCATTACTAACCATTTTTTCTGCATGTATCAACGTCAAATCAGTACTTACTACCCTATCCGTAGGCTTGCAAGTGTGTATTTTCCACCATCTTCCTCTACGCTTACCTTCATTATCCCTTCTATCAGATCCCTCAACATTCTCATGACTCTTAGCATCTGAATCTAAACATGTGCTTCTTCCCTGTGCGAATGTCATCAGCCAATCTCCAACGATCTATGAAATAATTTTTCATTTGTCTTCATCTAACCAATACAATTTTTCCAAATATTTTTCAGTAATAGGTACCTGTTAGCTTTGGGCATGTACAAAGATTATATTATTATGAAGAATCATATCTGTGCTACTTAATGATGCCTGCGCCCAGAAGGGTTAGTATAACACGATAATCAAAAAAATATCTTATCATTCAATGGAAATTACTCTGCGAAGCCGTTTCAACAACTCCAAATTTCATGTCCCGTTTAAACTAAATCGTCAGGCCTCGAATAGAAATTAATGACAATTTTGGTCCCGAAAGATCACAGAGAAGTCCTCATTGAAATTAATGCTTCACGACCATATATTTTTAAATCTCAACATATTTCCAGGTCATGAACAACGTTTAGAGCGAAGTTATTAGAAGTTACTTGAAACCAAGGTAACAGTAATTGCACCGAAGTTTGAAGGTGTATTTGTTATAAAATTGAAGTTTTGTGGGTAAGAGTACATTTCAACTCGTGCTACAGCACAGCAGTCCTACGGCGTGCTAATTAAACACGTCAGAGAAGGGAGGGACTGTTCCATTCCCAGTGTCACATGCGTTTCTCCAGGAATATCTGCTAACCGAAAAATCGCACGACTTGGGTAAATCAGGGGGTGTCCATAGACGTCACCCAGATTTGCACATGGGACTTCCAGATCAAGAGCCGATGCTCTATTCTATGGGCCACCACTAGCAAAGTAACCTGTATGTTATGCAAAAGTTAACATCGATACGATTTCCCTAGTCCAAGTAGTGCACATACTAGTTGAGGCCCAAGCGAAATAGGTCAAATATTATTTTCGTCTTCCCACCCCAATTGCGAACTTAATAAAAAAACTTTTTTGGCTTTGGTAAAAAGGAAAGAGTAAACAATTTAGAAGCTTTCACGAATGACTGAGTACAACTCTTTCAATTTTTTCCATTGAGGAAGGTTAAAAGAAAAATAATCAATTCGATACTTGTGCAACTATAATCATACATCAAGCTATATTCAGTATTCAGAGACAAACGCACTGGTTACAATAACGGAGAAAAAGGCAAGAAGAGGTTAAGCAATTCAGCAGAAAAATACCTATGAGAAAAAAGAGATGATTTCACTTCCAGGGTGATTATTACCAAAAAACAGGATATTTCTTCAGAATATTTTTTTATAGTTCACCTATTATGCCTAACAAACGAAAAGAAATAACTTTGACACGCGATAATATTACTTAACAAAAATTGCAACAGAGAAAAAGAGCTTAAGAAACTTGGGCAAAATGACGGTGCATTGAACAAACTGTTGGTAGGAGGCAAATACACAGAGGTAAGGAATCATGATTACTTAATCCTTTTAGGGCACTGCAAACACGAGGAATGTAATTCGTTATTCTCATACTACAAAGAGCTACACCATTCATCAACCACGGTATATAGATACGCATTAGGAGAATTTAACATCCAAATACAATACCTGATTTCCTTTTCCCTATTACTGAGTTAGTTCTTTTTAATATGCAGTAATTTTAATCCCTTCTGAAACATACTGGATACAAAATAGATTCTGCCCTTGAACTTCTGATAAGAGCATTACGTCTAGCTCAAAAATGCTTTTAGTAAGATGGCCATGACCTACTGTCATTAAGACAATGAATATAAGATTGAGTAGCCCTAAACAAACCATCGCGGACTTAATGCTAGTCAGCCTCCTCAGTGATTCACATTCATACTCAAAAAATGCCACGCTCAGAACCCACTCACGTCCGAGGAAGTCACGTCTAACCATCACTCTGCTCCGGATCACGCGTGGGTATTATTCCATCGACAAAGAGAATTAAAATACACCAAATGACGACCGAATGCCTCAGAAACGCAATTTTATTTCTCCGGCAACGATTGCTCAGATAATGATCCGTTTTTTCCTCTCGGGAGCGGTGAGTCCATTTTTAGTCCTTTTTAAAACCGCGGTTACAAACCCCCGAGATACAAATTACAGGGGAGGCACACGGATTTTTCTAGATCGCCCCTCCAATGCGAAAGAATTTCAAAGACATTCCTCGCGCTTCTTTTTTTTCTTTCAATCTCCCTCCTCCTTGTTCCTTGAAGCACCGAAGTGAAAAAAAAATCTTATAAGGTACGGGAGGGGAGATCGAACTCTGCACACACAAACGCACTTTGTGCCCTTCAAAAGACGCGCGAGGAAGAAAAAGACGTAAGGATTTGTGCGCGGCGTGAAGAAGAAGGCGAGGGAGTGGGCGAAGGCGAAAAAGGCCAAGAGACGTCGGAGGAACGGCAGCAGACAGCGAGAGGGCAAGAAATCTTGGGTCCGCGGAAAAAAAGGAAATGAACGTAAATAACGAGACGTTGTTCTTTGCGGATCAGGGGGTGGGGGGTGCGGGGAGGGGTTGCGAGAGAAAGAAAGGGACAGAAGGGGGAGGAGTATTTTTGAGTGAGATGTGGATTGATGAGAAGGTAGAACGGAAGAGAAGAGAAAAATTCCAGGCAGGAGAGATAAGGAGAGCGATGTTACACACGGACATAATTTTTTTTTATTTCCCCATCTCACTCGGGGAGACTCAAGAACGCCGGCAAAAAGGATATCTGGAATGAGAAACTGGTGGGCCTAAAACTAATGATAAAAATAGGGGGCGCGGATCGAGGCTTGACGTAAGGAAATGGGGTTTTTGGGAGGCAGGGGTTCCCTCCTCTAGACGTCGAGGGAAGAGGTTAAGGAAGTAGGAGGCGAAGCAAGGAGGAGACGGTGGAGGAGGTGGTGGTGTCAGAGGAGGAGGAAGTGGCGAGGGAGGGGGAAAGGAGGTCTCCGGTTTCTTCCTCCACCACCTTAATTCCATCCCGAGGCTGCTTGCTGCTGCTGCTGCCTTTGCTGGTGGTGCACGCGGCGGAGGCCCCGAGAGATTGGGGATGGGGCGGAAGGGGGCTTGGCCCCGGGGGCACAAGGCGGCCGTCCCCCACTCTCGCCGCTCCCAAGGCTTCTCTCTCTCTTTCCCGGGCCCTCTCCCTAATCGCTGTATAATTGATACCTGGAAGCGAGCGGCGCGCACCGGGCGAGCGGGGAGAAGGCCCGGAGAGGGGGAGTTGGAATGACGACCACGGGCCTGGATATCGCGCTGCCTTTTGGTCAGGGGCAAACACACACACTCGTAGAGAGGAGGATGGTTCAACGGGAGGCGCCGCCGAGCCACTCCCGGTGGCGCAGGGGCCCACGCTCGCCGGGACTGCGGCAGACGCACCCGGCGGGCGACCTCTGCCCCTAGTTGGATTCGCAATGAGCTCTTCGACTCTTCGAAAGAAAAAAATAATCTCGCTCCGGAACGTGCACCCACTTGAGAATCGCTGCACTCAAGGGAATCGAAAACGTCGCCGGTACTCGTATTGTTGACGGAGACGCCGAGACTTGTGTCATGACGACAAAGTGAAAAGAAAGGGTTTTAATTTAATAAGCCATTTTCAATATCTGTGCCATCCGTTCTACAAAACAACAAGGTGTCAAGAGAGAAATCCAGTCCAATAAGTGCATTGAAATTCCTCGAAGTGGAATTTTTGAAACCTATCAATGAAAAAATTGACAGATTGTCATTATGTTTAACAAAAATTGAAGAGTTTCACCAATACTTAGGCCGGCCAATAGGAGTTTATAAAAACATAGGCTTTCTGAAGCAGCTCCTTTATCGCAGAAAAAAATGAATGAGGGGCTGGTGGGTATCAGTATTCGGATAGGATTTCAGTAGGATTCGTACCCTTGATACTGGTGCCGAGGTAAAATAACCTAGATCTAATAATTTATTGCTCTAGATAAGTGTCCACCCCTGAAACCTTTTATAAAATAAATAGCCTAGATTGATAGCGGCACCTTGGTACCGAGAAAGACCAAGGATTTTTAACCTAGGTACTGGTACGGGTACCCTAGGTACCTTGGAGCCAGTACCTAGTTTTCTTGCCCTAGGTACGACCGCAAGTGCTTATATCAAAATATGAAAGAATGCTTATGTAATTATTAAACCTCGTGTACCTTCTACAGCTAACGGGTGATAATCCCAAGATAAGACGAATGTTTCATCATGTGTAATTTAATCAAGAAAGTTCCAAAGACAGACATTTTTGCTACTTTTCCAAATGATTTTTTTTAAATTACAAGAGAATTTCTTCCTTGTTAGTAACATTACACATAATAATCAACTTAATATTCCCCAATTCCCTAAACATAATGTTTCATATACTATCTCTTCTCCTCCTTTTTGTGCATAAGAAAACTTGAAAACGAACAAATTTTCAAGCGAGTTAACCTCTAACGTAAAATTGTTGCAAAAAAAGCATGTTGAAAAGTTTAAAATTGAGCGTAAAGTATTTCGAAATAAATATGTTAGGTGAGAGGTGTTCTTTGAGCTGACTAAGCGGTAAATTCCAAAAAAGGCAATGAAAGATCTGTAGTGGGTATATAGTTTGTTTCAACTTCTTTGAACCAAATATACACTATTCCTATTCAATACAATAAAGCAATATCTATTAAACAAAGACAAGAAAAAAATCATACAAGTGATCCATCTATTTGTCCATGAAAATGATTTTTTTTGGAATCGTTAACGAAATTTCAAAACAATCAAAAATAATCATGACCTTATTGAATTGAATTATACAATAAAGGTAAATATGCATGTATAGAGAAGGAAATAGAGTAACAAGAATATTTCATTATAGTGAACTGAAGAGAGCTAACAGTATTTAGTAAGGTGCCGTAAAATTTAATTTTTAATGCTATCTAAGACCGTTCCTGCAAATCCGTTAGAATGAAATTCCAAAACATCAGACGACCCGAGAAAAACTGCGGCTCGGTCTGTCAAGTCAAAACTAAAGCTACTTGGATCCGTTCCGGTGATCACTGCACGATAGGAAGTTCTTTCGGATACAATTTCTATTAAATAGGGGCGTCCGTTAGGCGTAAAAAAAGTAATTAAAACATTCCAGGTTTTCGTTGCGAAGAGAAGTGGTGTTTAACCAACCTAGTTTCGTGAAACAAGAAGAAAGCTCATCTTTGAGGAAGTTAAGAAACAGCGGACATATGAATTTACGAGGCGCTGGAACTCGATTCAGCTTGGGGTCATTATAGATATGACAGCGGTAATCTTTTATAAATATAGAGACCTAATGAGAATTTTACAGGTAACGAAGCAAGTTCTAATTAGCTTACGGTTTGCACAGTGGAATTCAAAAGATCGTATAAAAACGTGCGGAACTTCTTTCGTTCGATATTATTCTGACTTCCTATCTTTACATAAAATAGTAAAGTTTACCGACGAAACGAGGAGCATCACTTACGGACCGGAAGGAGGATATAACTTCTTAAGTGTTGTACATGATCACGTACACGTCGTGTCCAGTGACGAAGGAATTTCAAATATTTAGTCATAGATTCATAATTTACGCAGGTGGTGGGGAATCGGTCGCCTGTTCTCCTAAAGCGCTCTTGTCACTGGCCTTGGGACCAAAGAGCACACGAATAAATGCTTTGCATACGACACGCTCTTACGCAGGCCTCCATTTGGCGATTCTGTAAACTATAATTTCTAAAGACTTGTCTTACGTCCTTTACCTTTTCTTCACTCTCACACATTCACATCTCTTCTCGCATTTGCTCCCCATTCGCACTTTCTACTCGAGAGCGTACTTCTGAGTGCGCCCACGCGTCCTCCTCTGGGTAGCCAATGAATCATTAGGGCCTTCGTTCAATCCATTCCAATAACCAGTGTAATATCAAACAATTTAAAAAATCTTGCTAGGTGTTTTAAAAGTCTTCTTAAAAAGCACCAATACACCAACGACGCTTGAATGGACCCCGCCGTGCCAATTTATAAGCAGCATAAATGTAAACAAGAATTAGATGCGCCGTATTTTTGTAACTATAGCTATATGTTTGAAAATTGGAGGATGAACATATTTTTTAATGGGATTCCTTGCACCTGAAAACTTCTAAGACAAAAACTAAATTCTGTTCCTATATCGTAATCGCCTCTTTAATATAGTTGAAAAAGTAAGGCTTTGGTCTCTTGGCAAGACATGATTTTCCACCGAAATAGCGAAAGACCATTTCTTAAGCAAGGCACTTGGTGGCGTACTCTTTGCTCCCAAGGTCATAGAGGAGAGCACTTGCGGGGAACACGAGACCGATTTCTCACCTCTGGCATAGGCAATTAATCATGCGTGTTTTTTATCGTACTTACATTTTTATAAACTAAGTCAATAAACTCAACTACTATTCTCAGCAGACGGGGTATCGTACGGTTACGTATGAAATGTTATTAAATTTCACCAATGGCAACGTTAACAATTTTTCATGGGTAATTTTTGTATATGGGTCCTAAGCTGTGCAATGCTATTCCTGAAACTGTGAATGAGGTGAAAATTTGCAAAATATTTCTGAAAGGTATGCAAGTGTGGCTCTTTAAGTTTGAAAATGCGGGACAATTTTTTTGTAGACTTGTAATTGATAGACTGATGATGGTTGTTTATTGCATGATGTTCAAGGAAAAATATTTCCATTGACTCTCTTCTGATACCTTATTCCATGGCTGAGGAAGGAAACGATGCATCAAATATCAAACATTGTTTGCTTTTTTGTGTTTCGGCCGTCCCTCAGGTGTACCTAAGGGCCGGCATATGTAACTCTGTGGTTGTCCTGTTTCTAGTTAACAATAATAATATAAAACCTTTCCACTTCTTTGATTTCTCCCGCCATTGTCTTGATCCAAGAATCAAGCGGATGAGATATAAAATTCTTCTGCCGTCCCGAAAGTGGTGCCACTCATTTGGCCGGGAAACTTCTTTTCCCTACTATAAGGTAAAATATTTATTTCAATTCGCGCCTTGAGAATGCAGCGCCATAAATATACAAAAATGACGATTTTTACTTGTCGGAGGAACTTGATTAAAAATACATGGGTTGATCCACAATTGAGTATATGCATCCATATTCCAGCAATCACAGAGGACCCTTGCAATTACTGCAATTAAAGTAGGTGGTTTTTTTCCTGAAGACGTAAAATAAATCACAATTCGCTGTGGGGTGCAAAGTTTTTCGGGATGCTCCATAAGCAAGAATTACAAGAGTTGTCGTTGCTCGTACAACTCTTAGCGAATTTGATAACAAAAATGAAACGGAGTAAGAGGTTGAGACAACGAATGAAGTACAATATGTAAATAAAATCCGTAGGAAAAAACAATATAGGTGGAGGCCTAATTTATGATATGCTAGATGGAAGAAATGAAAAAATGCTTGAATCTGTAATAATAAACTCCAATAATATTGGAAAAAATGACGCAGAATAGCAGGGAAATAAATAGCCATGTGAGGAACTGTAAAGGTTAATTCTTCATTCGAATGGTTAGCATATTATTACAATACCAAACAGGCATATTGTGAGTTGACTGACAAAAAAGACGATTATTAAAAAAATAAGGCATACGAATCATTTGTATGACTTTTAAAATAACTTAAACTTCCATTTTTCTTAACTTTATCTCTTCTACGTTTAAGGGGGGATCAGGTAGTTTAGAGGTTCTCTGTACGAGTAGATATAAGCAAAAATCGTTCAAGGTTTTCCATGAGTACCAAGTGTCGGTGAATTCCGTTCCGCCCGTCGAACTGGTCCCCTCCGTTAAAATCTATTCTCTAAAATCAATGCATGTCAATAAATATAACATAAAAAATAAGAATATGAAAGGAAGTTTTATTCCAAAATCCAGGATATTAAGTTCCAATTTCTTTAGTACATTTCTTTAGTAATTTTCAAGCGATGATCTGTGATTTAGTTAATTCAGCTATGGAATTACATACGAAGAAGCGAAGTTACAGAGTGGAATTTTATCAACTTATTGGGAAGGTGCTGCACCTGGATTATTCTAGGGAATTTTTAATCTCATATGGCATATTCATAATTTTATTTGAGATATGATTCTAATTTGATATCTCCATTAGTATTCAGACCTGCACTTTGGTTAAGGATGGTTTTCTAACATGGCTATGCAGTATCGCGAACTTTGACTTAAGGGTGTGCGGATGGTTATAGGATCCAAAATCACGAGCAGTATGAACAAGGAGTTTGAATGAGGTAATAGTACAAAGTTTTGGACTTCTCCCTTAATCAAGTAGTGTTCGATTATTATCTTTTGTCCACTCAATAGGTTGGAGTTTTGAAACTGTACCTACTTAAAAATTGATGAAATTGAGTTATCGCAGAAAAATCCAATGGTTTCAAAGGATAAATAAACGAAATTAGAAAAATAGAATGAAAAAAGACTAAGGGAACAAATATTGAGCTCTAGGCTTGAGTCTACCACTCTATGCATACGCCTTATACGGCTTAGCACGGTGTTATTTCTACCCTCTCCTACCAAACAAACTTTCGGATTGACAACTGTGATTTTATAAAATATAATTCATGCATGATGCATTCAAATATAAATGTAAAAAACATTATTAGGCATGCAAGAATGCCAAGTTTTGCTCTCATTACCTCATTTACCCTTTTTCTCAGTTGGCCAGTAACAAAAAAATTAAAAAATACATGCTTGCACTCTTCTCTTTAAGCTTACCCGTGTGTTGAAGGACGCTTGCATCAGTAACGGATCTAGATGAAAATTTTCTTTTAAATTTTTCAGGAGAATATTTAAATCGATCTAACAAATAATAATTTTTTGACTACTGAACTATAATGGTTCCTTAATCTTTCTTTCCCTCACTACCGAGAGTCTATCTTTTTATTCTGATATATATATATATATATATATATA
>LYUA01000808.1:32290-44761 GCA_002093875.1 Calopteryx splendens
GTTGTAACATTGAAACCCGGGAAGTAATAAAAATATTATTTTGTGGAAAATTGCACTTCTTTAGATTCATAATTATTAATAAATGAATTTAATGTCCCATTTTTATAATACAAATCGACATGTTGTGCTAAGAAGAAAAACCCTTGAAATTCTTTCTTCATTTATAATTCTAAATTAATTAACACTGGATAATAATGCCTGCATTGCTCCATGATGACTGTACTGTCTATGATTTGAGACGATCTAGCCTGCGTTCATGAGGTAAAGGAATGTTTAATGGATTCTTCTGAATCGCATGAAGAAGAAACTACGAAAGATATCAGGCTGTTTTTCCTTCCTCACATGCTGGAATTGCGCAGTTCCTCTAACTTATTGCCGAGTGCCGAGAGGGGATAATTATTATGATGAGAGAACGATATGGAACGAGTGCTGTTATTCCTTTTTTTTTCCTTTCGCGTGCCTGGTTGGTTTCTGCCTCCCGAGTCGTCAGCACACTCCCACTTCCACGCGTGGAAGTATTACCTTGTTAAGCGTGCTACAAGAGCAAGCGCGTACTTTTAAGTACATCTGGTAGGTATACGCACGCATTGTGGAAGTCAGGTGTTTTATGTCGAGGGCGTAAGGGGGTAGGACGAGGGTGGAGCGGTTGCGCTTTGTCGTCGTCGTCGGCTGGGAGTGCGCCTCGAGTGTCCCCCCCTTAAAAAGGGCGCTGTGTCTCCCTCCGTCCCCATATCCCTGCCATTTTTTTTCCTCTCGTGGAACTCCTTGGAGTTTTTTTTTTCTCCATAGTTCCCGTTTACCCGTGAGGCAATCTCAGGGCCACCGCAACGCCAACTGCTATCCAACTCTTAAGTTGACATAGTATACATTTTTTTATTTAGCCTCGTTTTTTTTTCCCGGAACACCCACCCCCCACCCTTTTGCATCCATGCCCCATTCACTCCCTCGACAACAAAGTGTCGTACTTATCGTTCATCCCCCCATGAAGTGAGGAGAGAATGACTAATGCCGTCAGGCTGAATTTCTTCATATTCCCACGAGCGGTTAAACCCATGGCGAAACGAGTGTGAAGAGTTTAACCTAATAATGTTTAATTATTCATCTTATAAATCGGGGAGGATATCCCGTTTCGGCACCATTGTGTAATGAATCTACATGATTTTTGCAAAGCATGTAACGAGCAAAATGCAAGGAAGCGGAGATTTTGACTGAAAACTGAACTTGACCTAGAATGGTTAATTGAATTCATTAATTCGCTATCGTAAATTTTAGATATTCATGCTTCAAAATCAGACTGCTGTCAAAGTTTGCATAATATTATAAAATGTTGATATGGGAATTTTTTTTATCAGTTGGATTGGAAAATGATCGAAATCAGTGAACTCGGATTTTGAGTGAGTGATTTCCGATTGTGAAAAACGTCTTTTTTTATTGAGTCCTACAGTATTTGCGTACAGACTTTTTCTTTCATTTCATATGAAGCATTTAACATTATGTCGATCATTTTTGATTGGTGGCAAAAAAAATTATCTATGAAACAGGCACATGTACCCCTTTTAGCTGTTGCGCATTATGCAAATGGAGAAACGATAAAAATCATCACGCAAACACCTTTAGCGTGTTGCAGGTCTCCAAATGTATAGATAGGTTTTCCATTTCAATTATTTAGCGCGAGTTTTTCACGAAATTAAAACTTTTCCCATAGTATGCATATATTTACCCATATATACTCATATATACCTTTTTTGGAAAAAGTACTAAGTATATAATAAATATTCATCATCTGGTCTAGTTTATATTAAAATTGAGTTGTATGCAACTTATAGTATTTTTTCCCATACGCCTATCTATATCGAGTTTTGTAGTCTGATGGATATGATGAACTCTAGCATGATATTTTTCTTTTGATGACGAAAAGTGGTTAAAGATGCCGTCCTATACTCGGGAAAAATAGCATTAGCAAGCATCCAACGTAGACAGGAATTTCGTATGCTATCAAGCCTTTTTTTCCAATTTTGCCGACTCTTCATTGGAACAAAATTCTCGCACATTTTCGATTTGTTAGCTGTTATCACGTATTCTTCGGTGCTGGAAGCGCCATAAATCTTACGCAGGCGATCTTGTGGCCATTCTGGAAGCATTCCTGTAGTTGCTCGAGAGGAGAGGGGTGGAATGGGGGAAGCTGGGAAGGGGGAGGTAGACCAAGAAAAATAAAAAATAATATACTTAGCGATAATTTTCTTTTGCGAGAGCCTTTATTTTGGTCCTTTCCTGGAAACTCGATATTTTGTCCTCCCCACATGGTCACCCACCAAATAGGTATGTTCTTGAGTTATGGATGTGCTGCTACATGAAACGAAATACAACCAAGTGAGAGAAATGATGCATTTGGGAATGCCTTTTAATTTATTATAGCACGAAGCATTCGAAAATGAAAAATATCAAAATTTAGATGCAATAATTAAATTTTAAATAAATATTTTCTATCTTTGCACTAATTTTATTACTTAAATGGCCTTAGCCAAAAAAGTATTTTAAAAAAATGGAAAATACGACCTATCATTTACCTTTATTTATATGATAGCTATATATAATACAATTAGATGATCAATTTCGTTTAAAATCAATTTTTTTATAATGTTTAGATTCATTTGAAAAAAATGATCGATTCTTTAATATATTGGATTAATTGGATTTATTGTAGGGCTGTTCAAAAAAGATTTAAATGTAAGTTTTTTATTCACATAATTTATTTTGCAAAAATGTGATTTGACATTATACTTTTATATTAATTTGTAATGAATATGTGGTCAAATTTTCAGTGATTTGACTGCATTATTGTGTCCATGGCAACCATTGCAATTTGAATCATATTCAGTTCAACTACGGGAACACAGGGAGGTAACGCGTGAAGAACAATTCGTTGCACTGAAATTTTTCTTCCACCAAAACATGTATGCTATTCCTATGCATGCTGATACTTCGGAGGGTTGAGGAGAGAGAGAGAGAGAGAGTCCGTTCTTCCCTATAGTACAGCCAGGAGATGGTTTAAAAAGGGGAGACAATCAATTTAAAAATAAACGTCGACCCGGAGCTCCAGTTTTACGCTCTTGCGGAAGTAAACAGAACCACCGCTACTGCCACTGCGTGAGATGACCGTCGTTATGTAACGTTAGGCCGTCCCGACCGCGACGTTATATAACCGTCGTCGAATGACGTTAGGATCACAAACCGAAATAATGAAAATATATCATAGGGTTCCACCCTTGCGTTGATAATTTGAAAAATTGCACATAAGACTTGTTTGTGTGCGGTGGGTTCCAAGACTTTTCATACCAATCGAAACAACAGGACGATCAGGCACAGGCTGAGTATCTCGCAATAATCAACGAGAAGAGTGTTCCTCATCCTCCCTATGGTTCAGACCTAGGATCGTGAATCTTTTTCCTGCCCCCATACGTGAAGAAACACACAAGCGACTAGTAGCCGTAGGCGAACAGAACGTCTCTATTTTTAATGGCTGCTGCTTACGCAATACAGCTGTCAAATTCAATGAATCTTTCACCACATTTATATATTCACCATATTGATAATATAACTGGAAATTTAACATACAATTAAAATATTGTACAATAAATAATATGAATAAAAACTTATGATAGCTTTTTATTGAACAGCTCTCTATTTCCATATTCAGTAATCGTGGGATCGTAGAAGGTAATCTCATTGGTTGTTATATTACTTGTTCCTCTAACGCATAAGAAAAACGGTTCGAGGAAGAAGTCAATTGCTGTTTGGATTTTACTTAGAGACTGGATCGTTTTATATAAATAATTATAGCATCATTTTTTTAATGTGTCTAATCATTCACTACTTTTTATTGAAATAGGTTTATCATGTGATTCTGAATTAAATAATGCAGAGTTCCACTTATATTTGTATTTTTTTATATGCAATGCAGTTATTTTACATTTATTATGAGTAGACTTCGGAAAAAATTACCACAAAACCACCAGGACACTGATATGCATTTCACATCTTATATTTCCTGTAACAGTGTCCTGTAACATTTCACATCTTATATTTCCTGTCCATCTTTTTTTAGAAATCCTGGTAGATGTCATAAAATTTTTGCAACTAGGATATTGACAGAGCAAAACTGTGTTTAGAATGAGATACACTTCTACGATCAACGCAGCGGCCTTAGCACTTCATGTGCGAACCAGGCATTGATACTTTATTTCAGAGTAGGAGAGCAGAGGCATAGCTCGTAGAGGTGGGCAGCCTCTTGAGCAGCCTGGGCTTCGGCCTCATTTGTATCCGCTGTTTGCACCCTCTCCCTGATATTCCATCAATGCAGTAACTCCTCACCCAACCCAACAACCAAACAACCAGCCTTCGCCCGAGATAAACTGGCCGCAGGAGATTGATCCCGTGCGGTCGAAGAAATCCCCTTCAACTCCTCGTCGTCGTCCTTCAGCGGAAACCCGGAAACTACAGCGGAGTTTCCGCTCCTCCATTTGCATTCGGGAGCTGCCGAAAAAACACCGGACGTCAAATCCACCAGTGTTACTCCTCCCTTATGCCTATGAATACACCTCAAAGTGCACAATGAGCGATGCCTACATGCAGTAGAATGCATCCAATTACGGTTACCTATTCTCGGTCGGTGTTACTCTTATGCAGATACTTATACGGAAGAAAAATTTATCTTTTGGCTTATCGGCCAAAAAAATCGATAAAACGCAAATTGAATTTCCACACGAATCAGTTTCTGTATTAGATAGAAATTTTCTTGGATTCAGTTAATTTTACTCTTGTGCAATAACAATTGGTATTCATATTCATCGTATAGTTCAGCCGTTTTTCATGGCGTCTATTATTTTTTTTCTCGCATCCTAATGTTAATCCTAATTATTTATCACGTTACTTGATTTTTCGAATCGAATTTATTTTTTTCGTCGGAATCGTTTCCGCTCCCATTGATTGACTTGGTCTCTGTTCGGTCGATTCGGCCCTTCCACCCTTCCACATCCTCTCTCTCTCTCTCCTCCCTTCTCCTTTAAAGGAGCCCTCGCTCGCTGCCTCCCCTCCGCGCAATACCCCTTTGCTCTCTCTCTCCCCCACCACCCCCCCNAGGAGCCCTCGCTCGCTGCCTCCCCTCCGCGCAATACCCCTTCGCTCTCTCTCTCTCTCCCCCACGACCCCCCCTCTCTCGCTCCCTCAACTCCCGTTCCCATCCTCCCGTTGTTCTTCCCACCGTGCACACACCCGCCCTTCTGCCCTCCCACTGCGCCCGGGGAACATACCAAACAACTCCAGACCGTCGCCAAACACAGCGAGCGGCCCACGAAGCCGACTGCGCGGAGGAACCTCATCCCTCAGAAAAAGGAGCTCCCGGCAACGCATCCCTCTCCTCCTCACCCCCGTTCCCTTCCTTCCGGGATGAACCGCGCCCTGCTCCCACTCCGTGCCTCGACCATCTAACCCTTTCATTCCCCCCACCCTCTAAGTAGAAACTGCTTCTGGATACATTGTTTTGTGAAATATCGAAATAAAAAGGCAACTGCGAGGCATTATATGACAAATGACAGCGTAGCATGGAAATCTAACGAGCGGGACTTAGATCGAAAAAAAAAATTATCATGGATCATCAGTACGAATTGCAAAACTTATTTCTTGTTTGTAGGATTGGCACATTATGTATCCAATTGAAGTTTGATAATCTAATTGGATAAAACCAACAGCGTTATCTTCAAGTTTGAAAAATTACTAAAAGCATCGAAAAGCGCTGTTTTAAATAAGAATTTGGTCAGTAAAATAGTCTTTTCCATTTCACAAATCTAGTTGGAGATTTAAAAATGTCATATAAAGTTTATTTATATGCTGAAATATTATCTTCATCAGGAAAAAAATTAGGGAACATGGGACGGTATGCATGAAACATATCTGTTGCAATAAATTCGTGGAATAATTTCATGGAAAAGTTTATATGCTTTTTATAAGTTTTTGCATTAACTGAGGTCATTCATAATTTTTTTATTGATATTGCTAAACCGTGTCCCTATTACCCTATTAGGTGCCTTTTAATACTATTTTTTAAGGGAAGAAATCATCTTGAATCTATGCATATGTCTGGATTAGGTAGGATTCGAGGAACTGCTGATTTTGGTTATGTTACCTTCAAAGAGGAGAGCATCTAGTATACCTTTTGTCGAAGCTATCTCTATGTTCTTGATACATAATAATCCCTAATTCTCTCAATGTACTTTTAACATTTTTTCAAATATTGAGTGTGGCATGCAAATATTACAAGGAGTTCCTTAATCGTATAATGTTAGGTACCTACTTCAAAGACAAAAGGTACCCACCAGAATGAACTCCGCTATTATTGCATAGGCCAGTACACTTTCCATGCATCATTTTTTCCGGAACATGATATGTTCATAAAAAATTAACCGCATTTTGGTGTCTCAGTGTCCTACGCAACGTGCCTATTTCCTATTGTATAATTCGCTTCGGATCCGTTTATATTTTCATTTCTCCTAATATGCCATTCCATAACTCCTGATCAATATTTTTCCGCTAGCAACTAGATTGTGTTGACGGAAATAGATAAGCAGGTATACCCTTGAGAGAGCGTTAGGAAAAAGGTATTTTAATCTTTTTTTAAAGTGTTGCAACAAAAAGACATTTCTTTTTAAAGAGCAACTCGTCAAAAAAAGGGATCCAGACTTAAATGATGACACAACATATCCCTTTTTCACTGTTTATACTACGCGTTTGGATTTACTTATCTATCATCAGGTACACACAGGACCAATGTTCTGGTATTATATGCACCCGTAGATTACCGACTTTGACGAAAGGCCTTGTACTAACAGTTAAGACGTGCGATAGTGTGTTATAATTCGAGTCTTGGCTCCCTGCAATATGCATCGTGCCTGAGACAACTCATACTTAATAGTTCCCAACGGAATCATTTTTTTATTTGAGCATCTTCAGCATTCCGTTATTTTTATTTTATAGCATAAATATTTCTTGTGGTTTTTAGCTAATTTTTGTTTGCTTTCGTCTATTTTTATTCATAATTTTCACATTATTAAATGTTTTGAATTGTCTACACGCGATCTGTACTGCATCCAATCCAAGTCTTACTTTTTATAAACCATAATGCCATGATTTTTATTGCCATGAAAATTATTTACTTTTTGTGCCTTTCTTTGCTCAATTTGCAGTTTTTCGTCAATCTTGTTTTGATTCAACCTGTTAAGGCTGACTAGATAGTAAACACACCGGCTTGACTTTTATATATTGCTTCAATCTTTTACGTGCCAACAGCTAATATTGGATCACGAAACACTAAGGTTGTTTTTCTTGAAATTTCTCATTTTAAATGCCGTGTCCTAGAAAAGATTGGTTATTTATCTTAATTTTTTCTAGAACTCTTACCATCTAAAGTGATTAGAGCGTTTAGGTTTTTTATCTTAGGTCTAGCTTATTTCCAGCCGTGATAGACAGTTTACCATTGAAATGGTGGCTTTGCTAACTTCAAGATCATTAATTATTTTCTACTTGCATAATAAATATAATTCCTATTTTAAGTATTTCCTCTAAGAATTTCGAATTTATTTGATGCCCGCTCTTTCTCCAAAGAAATATCTTGCCTTATACGTGTCTTCCTTGTGTTCCACTCAATAAATCAATAGTAATTCCTCTTCAAGAGACTTTTATGCTGGAATGTGTACTTTTCCATTCTTCACCGCAGGCCTTTTAAGACACTTTTCAATTCTTTCTTATATTTTTTAGTCTCTTTCTTTGGAGATTTATTCTGTTTATTTTAACTTTATGTCATTTTTCTGCAAAACTGCATTTCCATTACTTACCATCTTCTTCTTGGTGTTAATATTACCGCCGGTTCTGCATGTGCATGCTAATGAATTGTTTTATTTACTTCGAGACTTCTGTTGTTGTACCCATTCTCTTATTTAAAATGCATTATGATCAAAAATGAGTGTATTGGTTAAGCTACGTATCTTCTCGAAACTCTCTTGTCAAAGAGAGTCGTGCTCTGACGATTCACCATAATGATTGCCGAGCAATTTATGAACATCATTCTGTTTTTTTGAAGAAAACACTTGGCTAAAAACGTTGGCAATGCTAATGGAAATGTTCTGTGTTCTCTGGGATTTATAGTATCATTTTTTCGGCCGGAAAAATTTTTTCTTCGAATTATTTTTGACTGTATCTGGCTCAAAGTCGCCTCTTCATTCATTCCAGAGTACCTACTACAGACCTACAGACTACTTGCACCGATAATGATGGCATTATCGTCATTCAGTTTAGTCGTGGTTTATATCAACAAACGGGGGATTCAGCTACAAAAACCTTAGAACGGGCGGGATCCTTCCAAAAAAAACAATAAATCATCTCTTCGTCCTTGCTTCTTTGTCTTCTGTGTTTTGACGTCACGCAGAAGCTGTTGAGATGGTATAATGTTATTTATATCTTTCGATTCCCATAATCCCTTAAACATATCCGTCAAGGGCCTCCGTTTATTCCTTGCAGTTGTGCTGAACTCAGCGGTTTCCCTTTTTACTCTTCCACGCCGAGACCATGTTTTCCCTTTCCCTCCTTCCATTCCTTCTGCGCGTTCCTTTCTTTTCCTCCCGCCTTCCCTTCTTCCCCTCCCATTCTCCGCGTTCCCCGTTCCACTAACTCTTTCGCGAACCCCTAAAAAGCATTCCGACCTCTTGTCTCTGCCAATATGCCTCGTCGTGGAAAACGTATGCGTAGAGTTTCGACTTAATTTCTTCATTCAGTCGGTTTTTTTCCACCCACCGCAAACGTCCGTTTTACAGCTAATTACTTGAAATTTTTTCCGTAAACATAAGCTTTAACTTAATTCGCGTGCCAGTGTGCATCGTGGACACTCCACATGCTTAAACATGTGGTGATCTCTTCCTTTTTGAAATAAAAAATACCTTTACGATATTTCACTACGTGGAAGTTGGAATCCTGTTTATCCATTTACACACTCTTGGGGTTAAGTGATAACTTTTACTTTTTGTTGCTGGCTTCAAAAATGTTAAATTTAACGTATTCCAACGAAATATACACCTCAATACACAGAAATATTGATAGTTCTTATTTGGTTTAAGCTGTACCAGATTGATTGTAAATAGAATGTTTTCCATCTAAATGTTTTATACTTCTATAATATTCCGTAAAATTCTGTAGTCTTAAATGTTTTATATGTAATATTAGAGGTAAACCATGCCTCCGTTAATTCTGATCGCAATTTGTGAAACCTTGTGATGCTAAATTTTCGATTGGATCGAGTAAAAAATTTGCAGCACTCACTTTTAATAAGTGCCTCTCATTGTCTAAAAAAAGCATTGATTTTATTCCCTTACACTGAAATAATTGATTCTCTCTGTTGAAAGGGAATATACATGATTTAGTTATATCTTGATGACAAAAAAAAACAAATTATTTTCGGTTTTAAAGTTAAAGGTCCATAAAGGCTGGTGTTATTTATGAGTAGGCGGATGCTACTGAATCCTTTGAATTGCCAACCTGGCAAATGTGTGTTCATTAGAAAAATGGATGGACATGTGGATGCAGAAATTAACTAACATTTCCTTCATTGGGTGTAAAAACTTCAGGGTCTTTCAAAGGTAGCAGGTTGGAGTTTGTAAATTCAATTCAATTTCCTTCTGTTTCCATAAATCTGACCCAAATAGATAATGAAGTTTTCAAAATTAAAAACTCTAATAACTTGTTTTTTAAATCACCCGGTTAATAAATATGTAAATATAATAGATAATACGATCCTATGTGCAATACGATTCATGCTATAACAATAAAATCGTTAAATTGATAAGATTTTTTTGTGCAAAACATCTGGAATAAATGCAGGCATACGAGTATAAACGTAAATCTGAACTGTCAACTACTAAAAGAAGAAAAAAAAATCATTTTAAAAATAATTTAAATTAAGAAATCCCTGGTGAATAGCAAATTGAGATATAATAACCCTTTCGCTCAACTTTGGAAGGTCGATGAAAAATGGATAGGCGAGGCGATGGCATATGGAGAATATGAGCAACATACGATTAAGAAAGCTGAAAAAAAGGAATAATTAATTTTTTCACTAAATAAATTTGATAGAAAGTTAAAGTAATTATTAGAATTTGATTTTATCAATTGATCTCGTCACTAGGCTTAAGGGGAAATATTTCTGATAAAATGTTCAACTCGATCGTTAACTGTAATTAAATGTTTGTTGTACATTAAAGTATTTGTAAATGTATTCAATAGGGCTACAGTTACTTAGCAGTTTTTTGTGTACATATTTAAGTCTGTGTTTTACCTATTACTAAAGGACTAGTCCCATTTTATAAAGTAGGAGTCCAGTTGATTTATTTTAAGTATCACAGGCGTGAATATGCTGGATACCTATTCTTTGGTATTCGATTATTCTATTTCAGTTTATTTTTCCCATTAATCGAAAATATTTGGTCATACTAACTTTCAAGACGCTTATTTTATATGCGAAATTAATTTATCATCTTTCTAATCACATTTTTGTGAACTAAATTTTTTTTCGTTAAACAATTCGTAATCGTGTACAATCTGGATTAGTGTAAATTGGTTTACGTTCGTGGATTCTCTTTAGGTCACCACCGTTTCCTAGGTAGTAGGCACTATTCGCAAAATACCAAATTTTTGAGACGGCCTATCTCACAGGGGTAGCACCCACCGACCGGCCACGTGGAAGAGTAGTCGCCGTTCCCAGTGCGGATTACGGTCGGAGGGGAAGAAGAGAGACCCAGGGCCTGCAGCTGAAAGTGAGTTACGGAGCGTTCTCTTGCAATATTTCCGATGGAAAAGAAAATCTATCACCGGCTGGGAAAAGAAGTCTTGTCTTCCCAATAGCAACGGATGGGGGAGAGAAATATCACTTTTCTCCTCTGATCCCCCGAATTCCATTGGACGTGGGGCACGTATGCTTTTGCCTCTACGTTGAAATCCGCCTTGACCAACGCCACCTGCATACAAGTGTGCGCACTATGTCTCATGATTGTAAGGAAAGGGGCAGGTTGTCAACTGAGGTACACGGGCATGGTCTACCCTGATATCGTACGAAGGGAAATGACAGAAAAAACGTACTTAAAATAATATAAAAGAGTATTAGTTAAATTGTATTTTTTTATATTTTTCAAGTCGTTCCATATTTAAGTTCAAGACCACCTGATATGACTTAACTACAGATCACTTCAACCGCAAAGTTGGAATGATCGGTACTCCAACCCTGTCCACTGAGTGATCTGAGGAAAACAAATACCTTGGATTAATTTCACTACGGAAATATATGATTACGAAATTAATAATTCAAATTCTCGTTAATGGCTGATTTACCATAATAATAATGACATTTTTATATTTTTACTTACAGGTAAATATCTACAGATGTGGAAGCACTGAGATTCCTTCAAACAACTGCAACTGCTTGCGTGCGGCTGTCTTGGAATAAAGGGCCAATATTTTAAGCTTAGTCACCTGCAGGTAAATACTGTTTTATAATTGATCATTACATGGGACAAGGTTTCTAATAGGTGCCTTAATATTTATCCTACTACACCGCTGAAACTGATCCTTTTCCTTTGCATCAGAAGAGTGGATTAGGCATAGTAATTGGAATACTTATGCTTTTCAAAACTGTTACTATGTTCAAGAGATAAGCTGATAAAGGCAATCTTCAGTAGTTTTAAGGATATTATTCTGTCTGAGTTCTCCGCGAAATTATATAAAATATTATGTTAATAAGAAATCAGTGAAGCAGGAATTCTGCATTAACCTCCTTATGAGAGATAAAACGTCTATGCATCATATATTGGATTGCATCATCTTCTTCTTATGAAGTTATTTAATATTCACAGCTAGAGAAGCAAACTTTTCATCTAGGGTAAGCTTACGATAGAATATGTCATTGTCTGATTTATTAATGTGACTAATATAACTAATACCTTTTCAGAAATATATTTATTCTAAACACATATATAGTGGGATACTAGTTCATTTATCGGAAGTTGAGAGTATGAAGTGAGAACGAATAATAATAATAGAGAATGCGCTGTGGAAATCTGGGGAAACTAAAGGAAACAGTGAGCAAATTCTCCACGCACGAGTATATTCTTGGTCAACTTAAAAAAAACGGTTCTCCTGGTAAACTCCTTGGCTTTCGGATATAGAAAAGCACCATGCAATTATACTCACTGCAGATCTTTACCGTCATTTGCCGATGTTACTTAAAATTCTTTTTTCTAGCCTTTTTATTTTGATAATTTGACTTACCTACCTATATTTTTGAACCATGAAATTTAATTATTTTGCAATAAATATAGATAGATAGATTCATTGATTTATTACTCTGGGATCATATGGTCCCATAGAGCACAAGTACAT
>LYUA01000809.1:265334-276049 GCA_002093875.1 Calopteryx splendens
GGGCGAGGGGGTTTCTGGGTACCCAACAGAAGAAGGGATGGTTGGTTTACACTCCGTTAATCTCCACGGCTTCTCTCACGAGTCAGTCGGCCCGGGTCTCTGCCAGTGGGCGGTCTTGCTTTCCTCTCCCGCGGGAACCAGAGAAACGTCTGCTCCTTGGAAAACGAGAGGGAAGGAAGGATCTCGTGGCGCCTTGTCGAGAGATAGTAAACGAGCGAAGGATCGGAGGGAGGAGAGGAGGTCTTGGAACGGAGAGGACACGTGGGAAGGTGTGATCCGTCCGAGCCCCCTGCCTACGTTCCGTGTGCTCTGGGAAGTGTGCAAGTGGGGACTTTTACGTTGCCGACCGCAGGACTCGTGAGGTGATCGAGAGATTGATAAACTTGACAGTTTGAAAGTCAGGTACAGTGTTCTCCTTTACGACGCTTGAGCCAAGTTCTTCTTCTGTCCAAAGTACTCGGAGGATGCAGTACCTCCATGAAGCGATTTAGAAGTGTTGTCCAATTGTTTTCTTATCATCTTGCCGGAAGACAATTACTCACGGCTGGATATTGTCTCCAAAAGAGAAACACACGTGAGAAATATCATTTTAGCTAATTTATTAGCGGCAACGAGGAAAAGATTGTGATGTTTTTATTGTGGCCGGACAGGAAACAGGAGTGAATCCAATCTGTGTCCAAACAGGTCAACCAGAGTAAAATAGATTTTTGTGTTTTTACAGCAGAGAAAAATTCCACCTAGCTATAGCATTGGATTACGTGTGGATAGAGATTTCATTTATTAGAAAAGTTGTTCATAATCTAGCATTCTACACTGATCCCATCAATTTTCGAAATCCCTCCACGTGGTACAGGGACTTCAGGAAGCGAGAAAAAGGCGCCTAATGTCTGAATATTTGGAAAAGATTTCGTCAGGGGTTAGTATTGCTCATGCACGAGCGAAGGGATCATCCGAGATCTGAAGAACTCCCGCGCGCGGTCTTGGGTTGGTCATCGGCCGCCCGCTGAGGAGAGCAGAAGAAGTGTTCTGGGCGCCGGAGTGCTCTCCGGCGGCGACCAAGACGGCGTCCATAAGCACCGACGACTCTCAGGCCTCGGGGCAGAGCGACGCCCTCTCCTCGTGCACCGCGACGCTGTCCCCGCCGCCCCTGCTCCCGCTGCCCCTGTTCACCACCGCCTCCGCCCACCCCCTGGCCCCGCCGCCGCCCCCTCCGCCGCCTTCCACAGCTACCATGCTGGACTTTCTGAACGCGGCCCCGCACGCGCCGCACCCGATAGTCGCCCCTCCACCCCCTCCACACTCCTCCTCCTCCTCCTCNCCTCCTCCTCCTCGTCGTCCTCCTCCTCCTCCTCCGCCGCCTCCTCGCCCATCTCCTCCTCCGCCTCCTCCTCCACCGTCCTCTCCTTCCTCAACATGGTGGACTCGGCGAGGGGCGGAAATGCGGCCTCCGCCGCCCCCACCGGCGCCTTCGTCCTGGGCAACCCGCCCCTGGCCGCCCTGCACACCATGACCGAGATGAAGACTTCCATTTTCCCGCCGCACGCCTATCACCACCACCCGCACCACCACCCGCATCACCTCAATCACAACCACCACCCGGGGAGCCCGCTGCAGCCGCCGTCGTCCGTTTCCCCGCCGCCCGGCAAGGTGGGCAGCGAGTCCCCGCCGCAGTCCGGCCACGGCTCCCCGCCCGTCTCCTCCTCGGCCGTCACCGTGGTCGCCACCACCGCCTCCCACACCATCGGCACCTCCTCCGCCGGCACCCCGCACGGCATCGACCACATCCTGAGTCGACCCACGCCCACCACCCACCCCGCGGGGTCGGCGGCCGCTGCCGCCGCCGCCGCGCTCCACGGCCTCGGCCCCGCGAGGTTCAACGTGGCGGCTGCCGCGGCGGCGGCCGCTGCGGCCGCGGCCGCCGGCATGTACTTCGGCCCGAGCCCGGCTGCCGCGGCGGCCGCCGCTGCGATGGGGGGCGCGGGAGGGGTGGGAGCGGGATCCGGCGGCCCGGGAGCCGGTGGGTCGCTGGGTAAGCACCACCACCCACACCACCACCCGCATCACCACCCGCACCATCACCAGAGCCCGTCGCTGGCGGAGCTGGGGGCGCGTTCGGTCTACTGGCCGGGACTCCAGGGCCTCGTGAGCAACCCGATGGCTTGGCGGGACCGCCTTAGCGCAAGTGAGTACCGATGTTTATCCTTTCAATTGTCTATCACATCCTTTTTGCGCCCGCGAGCTTAAAATTGTCTGCGCTCATCGTAACACTTCGTAACCACACGGCCTCCGATTTCCAGTTTTTATAGTTTTCAAGTCTTCTGCTTCATCCTTGGCATCTTATAAATCCTCTTATAAATCTTATAAATTTATTTGTGCTAAGTCACTCAATTATTTCAATCTATCACTTAATGTTTTATTAACGATGAGTTAAATTATACAACTTTATCTCATACTTACTTTTGCAACTTTCATTTTGAAATTGATTTCACAAAAGGGAGATGAATTTTAATAATGATTTTAAAATGAGGTAAAATTAGTTTTGAATCTTGAATTTTAAATATCACGCTACAAAAAATACGCAAAAATTAATTTCGCAACATTATGTGCACTTCACCCAAGGACTTCATGAATCTGAACTAACTACCGTTTGTCATAGACTAGGTAAAGTCTTTTGAGTCTTAAGAAATACTGAAATACTTATATCGAATACTAATTTATAAAACTTCTGCGTCTTAAGTACCCACAATTGAATGTCTTAGTGTTCCTGGTAACGCGAGCTTTTTGAAATTACTAAACGTTTTCCTATTACCCACTCGTGAACATTAAATCCACTTCAATTGTAGTTTAAGTGAGTCCATATTTTGTGGGCATAAAATAATTATTCATCTATTAAAATCCAAAACTTAAAGCGAATATACGAGTAATAGATAAATACCATACGTAAGTGATAGGAACTCTAGTAGATCGAAAGTTTAATAAGTGCACAAAATATACTGCAAATTATTACATTCCATAAATACCGTTCAATTAAAATTGGTTTATAATTGATTCTCCAAGGAGTCTTTAATATTTGAAGAATTAATTTTTGATTTCAAAGGGAATAGAAGTGTATGTAATAGGGCATCTTTTTTCCAGTTAAGTATTCAGTTATGATGTTATCTCGTGCAGCCGATATTCTGCGGTAACGTAGAATTGAACACATTTTATTCGGAGAATGCGGCTTAAATACCTAACCATAAATATTTTCGATGCCGAAGAAATCAATTATCCTGATGACAAGTAGGTATTAACACTCATGATCGAATGGGCATTTGAATATTAATTTTTATTTCAAACTTGAAGGTGGCGGACAATCGGGTTATTATTCGCAAAGAAATATCTTTTATTACGAGAGAAGTTGTTCGTCGTGAAAAGGCCCATAACCGCTTTCCTATTCAACCGGCGACGAAGGCTGGAACGACCGCCAGAACGGGTCGTTGAAGTCCCCGGGACGAGTCGTTAGTGCTAAGCTGGTACATCGCAGATCAGATTGCATACCTACAGAATTTATTCCAAAACAATATCGATGACGGATCAGTGATCACTTGTTTTCATTTGAGGCTAGACTTAGACGCACTCACATTTGAGCTAAAAAATGCATTAATTATTTGTAAAACTTTCATACAAAATTAGAGCATTCGACCAATGACTGAATATTCCTTTGCGCTGCAGTACAAAGAAAGGAAAGCCTTTGCGCATAAAAATGAATATAAGCATAAAAATAAGCTGACTTTATTTGTAACCAGGTAACATTGTGTTAGAAACGTTTGTCAAACTTCAACAACAAAATGCGAAACGTATTGTCTCTGAAGAGGATATAGGTACCACGTAACAAGGAACAGCGTACTCCTGTTAGTTAAGTTAAAGTCACGAATACGATGATAATCCCGGATATGTGATTTATTATAAATGGTAGAGGTCCTTTTACATACCTAATGTAGGCATTGCTACTAATTTTGCAAAGAAAGAATTATTAATCACTCGATCTATCAACTCCTTCATACTAATTAATCACTAATCATCAAGCTTAAGCCTATTTTGACTAAGTTCTCCACTCTCTCTACTTGCCTCATTAGTTTTCCGCGTGCTCACGCGATATTTCTTCAGAGATTCCAAAAGTGCATGCATATAAAATGTCATGCAGTTTAATTTACATAGCATTTAAAAATCACGGAA
Organism: Calopteryx splendens; assembly: GCA_002093875.1. NCBI lineage: Eukaryota > Metazoa > Arthropoda > Insecta > Odonata > Calopterygidae > Calopteryx > Calopteryx splendens. Next base: position 269,550 of record LYUA01000809.1, read on the forward strand.
AAATGTCGTGGAAATGAAATCTAATACCTCTATGCGGTTTTTTATTAATGGTATATTGATAGAAACTAATACAGTCATTTGCAATTGTAACTACTGAAAAATGTGTTCATGGAATAGAAGGAAATGAATGGACAAGTCTGTCCTATAGTTACTTAATATGATCATGAAATGGTTTTCAAATAGCTTTTACTGATTTAAATTTCTCTCATTCGGCGTGGATATCAAGACTGAAGCAGCACTGAGCATTACAGACAAACGAAAGATTCATAGATGTTCACTGGCAGCTAAGATAATTTTAACAGCATAAATTAAATGTTTAATTCCAGAAATGCTTTATTTTTCCTAACTATATACACGTGTGGTTGGTAATTGAAAGGGCTTGTACTTAACGCTTACCTCTCGTTGTCGTATTCAAGCTAACCGGTTTATTTTTACTACACCATTAATGAATGAATATTTACTTCTGATGGAAACTGTTTACTTAACACTGAAGTCCGCTCAAGTATTTAGAAGATAAAACACTCTGCGTTCAAGCACCATATTACTCTGAATGGATTTCTTAATAATCTCAGCTTTAAACCAGAGCACTCTGGGAGAAGTTAGCATATTCAATTTCCGTAATGCCCGCATTTAATTTTCCAATTTTCGCGACTGGATACCTGAAACGTGATTCGTTGGTACGATTCTACCTTCACGTCCACTAGCCCTACAAATAATTCCGCAAGTGAGGGGACACTACGTACGCTCCCTTCCTATGCACATTTCTTAATAAGCGAGCACCTTTTTGGGACAACAGTACGTTTATGATTTCCAGTATAAATCCACCATTTGAGACACGTAATATAAGGTTTCAACATTTACATATCTGGTGCTTCTGCGTTTCATTATCTTCCGCCGTTCCCCTCTCTCCTCTTCGAGCTCGTAAGCCATTTCCGGAGGGCTATAAACAAGCTTTTACAGGGCACTCAACCGTCTTTAACGAGGGCATCGGAATTAGCCATACGATTTTACCGTGGCGTCATTAATTATAATTAATTGCCACCCCCATGCAAAACGGCATCGTAGCAATGGGGAAAAAAGGCAACAGTTTATAAAGACATCTTCCATCTAGCCGCCGAGCCGGGGGCGTCCCTTTCGCCCCACTTTCCCCTTCTCAACGTTTCTCTACTCTTGGGCTAATATGGGCGTTTGTCCGATAGATTAACAGGAACGGCAAGGCCACAAAACTGCGCCGCGGAATTAATTCGTAGCATATTACCTCTTCCCCATCCAAAGCGTTCAATTGACCAAGTTCGATGGACACATTTAAATGGAGTTGTAGGAGTCATGTGTTAGGAGTAGCAGTTGGAATACACATAGCACGTAAAATTCTACATCAGATACGATGGATGTATATTTCTAATCGTAATATGTTTCACGGAAGTTAGCTTAAAAATTTAAGGGATGCACATTCCCAATGGCAATTTCATTTTCACTGTCCGATGAGGGTTTTGTATCACGGGCTTCGATTAATCTCCGGAGATGAGTTATTAAGAGCAAGTGTGCAACTGGAAACAGAGGTTTATCAGCTAGAGCACAAACTTCTATCTGCGAATGGCTCAGATGACACCGAGATAGTAATTTGGGTCGCTAAATAAATTCAGGCTAATAAATCCCAGATACGATCTAAATTCAGTCAAGCGAAAGAGCTAACGAAGCCGCGGCTCAATTAAATTAGCTATGGAGGAATTTTTATTGGTTATTTAGCCGTTATAAGTCAATCCTCCCCTTGTCCCGTGGTAAGAGACCTCAACGTCGATCGTAGATGTTTGCAGCGATTCCATTATGCTAAAGCGGCTTTCGAGTTTGGCTCACATGACCAAGGAGCATTTTGCCGCTCAACGTTTCTCTCGCATTGAAGCGAGTGCATTCGGGTTCGAAGTAATTATTGTTCATATAAGGGGATCTACGTAACTATTATTACTTACTTCCTTAAGACGCTTGACTAAACGCCTAGGCAAACGTTGAACCATAAAATGCTCTCCATACTTAGAAGAACTCAAGAGCCACCACCATGGCAGTATACCCAATTGGTACTATAGGTAGGTATTATCTGCATCTTCTAAAGACTCAAATACCAATTGTCTGTAGTTTCACATATATCATCACCTAATCTCTTAATTTTCTTTAATTTGCCTAAATTTTCCAAACTTCATTATAGTTTTACATTACTATACTCTACAAAATAATATTTTATTATGAATATAAAAACGAAAATTCACAATGCTTTGTAAGTTATGAATATGTTAATAATATGCAACATTTTTTATCTCCTTAAATATCCTGTTACAGATTTAATTTGTACATACAAATTCCCAAAGTTACCGCATATTACCCCCATTCTAAGGAAAACTCGTACTATCGATAAACAAGCAAAGCACGGGAAAAATTGCAAATGAATTTTAAATATCAAATACCTATAGCGTAACTATTTCATATTTAAAGACGGCATGAATACTTTACTCATCATATTTAACCATTGCAAAGTAAGAAGAAATTTACCCATATAGAGTTCTAACTTATCGGTCAATGGTAAATCACAAAACTACGGATCTCATGGGCATTGGGAAATAATTAATCACCTTAAAGAAATAATTTCGAATGGCCTTTGGGCTGCACGAAATTTTACGACTTCCGTCCGGCAAACGACTCAATCAAGCGGATGCCCGTTGATTCTTCGTTATGGCCAACGCATCAACAGAGAGGTATCGTATCCGTGTGGACTTTCAAGGGTGGGGACTGGAAGAGAATACCTTCGTGTTATCCGTTGAGCAAAACACCTTTTATAATGCAGTTTTATAAAGCAGACCTTTAGTATTCGTTCAACGAGAGAGAGTTACTTTTCCTTCTTAGTCCAATCAGGGGAAGATTGAGATTTATGACAACAACCCACATAAAATTTCATTCCTAGCTTTAAGTTATCCTCCGTCATGTTTAAATGGGAACAACATTTTAATTCCTTTTTAGATGATTCAATGGGAAATAAAATTTCCAAGAATATTTCAACTGCCTCCAATTTAGAAATTTCTGAAGACTACGTTGTATTATTTCTGTTGTACGGAATGATAACGCATTGAGTGAGTTAACTTTGTGTTTTTAAATATAAAGAGATATTCAGTCTAGATATGTAAGTGAATATAAAATGAATTATGTCATCTAAACAGAAATTTTTAATAAATTTGATAATATAGATCCTCTAGCTAAATGTTTTGCTTTAAACATTGACCTAGTATAAACGACTGTAATACAATTAGTAGTTGGAATAACTGATTATAAAATCGTAAACGACTTTTTTTTATTTCTTCAAACCCCAAGAAACTTAAACCAGGATGGATTAAAGAAATGGTCCATTAATTTTCTTTTTTACTTATATGGAAATTATCAATCAAGTGTTACACAAGAGTTTAATTTTCTGTAAATAACGCCTTTTTATTATCTTTTAAATTAAAAAATTAAAAAACGAAAATAACTAAATGTGCAATAGCTTTGCGCATTAACTTAAGGTTATTCATTGCGGAATACACCTGCACAATAGGTATGCACATTTCACATATATACCTTATTTTTCACTGTTTGCAGAAGATGCGTACAGTCAATGATCTGAGACTGATGGTTTTACTCTCATATAAGTAACCGCCAGCAGCTATGCCAGTATTTCGCGATACTAACTGCGAATTCTCTCGAAACTATACCTACCAGGGAGACAAAATCTGATATTTTCTTTGTAATAAAATTAATTATAACTGTAACTCAATATAGAAAAAATAGCCATTATCCGATAAATTTTGTAATGCATATAATATAATGTAGGTAGTATTAAGTACGAAAAATATATCAACGGCGGCAAATTATGCCTAGTAAAATGACTAAGAAATTTTCTAATCAAACATTTATGTTCAAAGAATACCGAAAGGACAGATTAATAATTGAATTAGGTGTATTCAAAGCTTGTTGCGGAAAGGCCATCTCGCTGTCAGGTAGCACTGTTCAAGAACTTTCATTCACCGATATAACATTTCTCCGTAAAATCAGATCTCAATACTCTCAATATAAACATATACACCTAAAATAAAAACGAAGCTTTCTGGGATTAAATGAAACAAAGAAACAAAGAATAATTTGCGGATGCACCAAGAACTTTAGACATCTCTCACCCGCATAATGTAAATGGAGCCCCTACGCTTCAGGCTTCTATTTGGCCTACGAAATGATACCGGAGAAATATACCTATACCCTTACTGCTAAGAGCTTGTACCTATAGTGCAAGAATTTAAGCACGTTAAGTGCTTCACTTTCGAAAGGAGGCAAAAATGTAAATATATTACTCATGGTAAACTGATAAATACATAATATTTTCTTGTTGGAAATGACGTAGGAGTGTTCTCTACGGATGTGAGGTATTATTACGGGTCCGTCGGTAGTCGTGAACGTATCCATGTGAGCGGCCTACAGTACTTCCGGTTCAGGCGTCACCGCTTGAAGCAGGAGGGTGGTCCTGTCTCACTTGATGTTAATATTCGGGGGGGACGAGATGGCGAGACTCGAAGTGGGTTGGAATGGCGTGGGGGAGGGGGGACGAGACGGTGGGGTCCGGGTGAGTGTGGAGGGGAAGGTGCGTGCGTGGCACGGCCGTGTCCGACTCTCACCGTGCGAAAGAGTTTCGCGGGCAATCCCCGTGGGGTGGTCGTGCGACCCCTTCGGCGTGGCGGTAACGCGCCCAAGACAAATCTCTGTCTCAACACGGCTGGGTGATGGCGGCACCCCCGCAGCGGGGAAGGGGACGCGAGGGTAGTCACCGCCCGCCCGAGGAAGGGGGGTCCTTGGGAGGAGGACGAGGGAGAAGGTCGAAGGGAATCACGGGGAGGCATAGGTAATACCGCCGAGGTATATTTTATATAGGTACGTGCACACACTTTCGGACTGGGAGAACCAGTTGGCCACGGGCGGCGAAGCCACAGGGGCGAGTGAGGATTCCGAGGGTTCGAGGCGACCAATAGGTAGATATGTATTCGCCAACATTTCCCAATTTCCATCTTCATTCATTGCTTATTGTTTCTATCGCAGAATGAATCACTATTAAATGTTCAAACGACTTCCAGGATAAAGGTCCCCCAATCGTTACTGGCCAAACGCATTAAAAATCGAACCATCTTCACCACAGAACGGACAACTTTCGGTAGGACGTCAGCTACATGAGGTTTACTGATTTATAGTTTAGCTAAAGATAAATTCCAAAGCTTGAAACATCTATGCAGCCCATTGTTAGAGAGAAAAGAGCTATGATTGTAGGAAGGTCAGAGTTGTAAATTAATGGTCGGCAGTGCTGACATCTTTCTCTCCATGTTTAAAAAAAGCAACATGTACAAAAACCAAAAAACCCTTACATTATTTCTTCTTCAAGAGAAAATATGTAAAAAGATTATTTGTAAATATATTAATTATTTATTTCATATTTGTGTGGAATTCCAAAGTTGTTTTCCCTCTCTTTAATGTAAAAAAGATGTTTATTTGTTACTCTACCTTTAGAGCATATATTTAATTATAAATACTCAGATGCTCTAATATTCACGTAATGGAGGATTATAAACTACTCGTTGGGAATAGACTAAATCCAGATAAGAAACTATTTCTGAACAAGGTAGGCAATACATATTCCGAGATAGTCCAGATTTTACCACCTAGAAAAAGAAAGTATATCGGATTTGCCTCGGTTGACATAGACTATCATAAAGTTTTATACTCATGGAAGCGGGACTAACCATTCCAGAACAAACCTTTTTTTTTAGTCAAATGTCAGTTTTTTTAAATGAGGTCAATTTTCACAGTTAATTTTTATAAACATTTTGAAGAATGATACGCATTTTATAATGGTGGAAAGATTATTTCTACAATTAGGTATATAGTAAAACCTTCGATATCAAATTAATGTGGCGCGTGCATTTGGGAAAAAGGAACACAATAGATGACGAAATAATGATCTAGGATATTTGCCGCCTTAATGGCAACTGATGATATTGGTGATATATTTAAAGATATGTATGAATACTGCACGAGTAATGGTATATCGGATTTGCCTCGGTTAACATCGGCTATTATAAAGTTTTATACTCATGGAAGCGGGACTAATCATTCTAGAACAAACCTTTTTATTAGATTATATTAGACCTAAAATGAATTTTAGTTTGTCCGGGAAACAACGAAAACTGAATTAATTTGAATCCTCAATATTAGCGCAACCTAATCAGCTTTTCTACTTATTTTCTTTTTTCAAAATTAATCATTTGGTTCACCAAAGTTTTGTAACAATTTTTTTAAGTTTTGAATTTCTACAGTGCCGACATTATTCGGTATCCAATTCAATTGCGGATCCCGGATTTCCACATTTTTCAAATGTTTATTGCACTTCTTGCTGCTCTTCGAAGTATATTGGTGACCGTTACTAATTTGCATTCTTCAAATAG
>LYUA01000810.1:0-13009 GCA_002093875.1 Calopteryx splendens
TGCTGGGTTCAGTATTGTTAATGGCGAACTATCGGCACGAGACGTTACAAGACCACATTAGTTTCTGTAGCTAAGAATATTGATAAGATTTTTTCTTTAATGTTTTATTTGCATAAAGATCTTGGTACAGGTTATGGAAAGCTTTATTGTACAGGACATAAGGCACGTCAAATATTACTTAACGAATATAGGCAAGCATGATCCTTGAGTTACTGAAACCAGTCGGTACCAACTCCCAATTTCATACAGATTGATTTTACATACATGTACACACCTAATGAAAATTCACTAATTACGACATAATTTAACAAGATTAATGCATACATGGTGCATTAATGATTTCTTGAACATAAAATTAAGTTGGTGTTAGATATAGGTACAACAAAGAATACAGTTCCATTTCTTAAGAAACTCATTCACTGTGTATTATAATTTCCCCATTAAAAATAATTTAATCCTATGCTTAAAGGAACTAATAGTTCTGACATCTTTTAAATATTGAGGTAGTTTGTTATAAAGTTCTTACACCTAGCTCCCTTGGAACATATGCTGTATTTTTTTTAGGTTTATTTGATAAAGATGTATATCGTTTGTTCTTCTTGTTGCATAATTGTGTGCATCACAATTATTTTGCATGGAGTTTCTGTTTTCTCAGTTAAGAAGTATGGTAAACAAAATGCATAATCCAAAGCAGATATATGGGAGCGGGAGAAGCTTTAGGTATTCAAAAATATGCCAACAGGGTGACTGAGGTGGTTTACCTGCAATAATTCTGACCACTCTCTGAAAATTCTTACGCCATGAGTGGATGTACCCCAGAATGGAATGCCATAGGCAAGTCGCAAATAAAATTTACCTAAGTACAAAGTATTGATAATATCAGAATTAACAGTATTCCTTAAGCATCTAAATAAAAAGCAAGTGGTATTTAGATTATTTCATAGAGATTGTATATAAGTTTCCCAATTGAGATTGGCACTGTGAAATATCCCCAGGAAGTTAGTATAGTGATTTTTTTTGGCTGACTGCTCTTCATATCAGCATAAAAGACTCAGATTTAGATCTACATGAAAAATGCATCAGTTGAGATGTATCAGCATTAAAACTTATGTCATCAGCTTTGGACAAGTCAACCATTTAAAAAAGAGCAATCTTATTATTTCTTATCATACTATTTAATAATTGACTAGACAAAAGAATGTTAGAGACATCAGCATAAAGGACTGCCTGGAGACCCTTGACAGAGAAGAGGCAGGTCATTGATAGAAACAAGAAATAGAATTGGGGATGGACCCCTGATATACCCCCATATTAACTTCACCACTATTGGAAAAATACAGCAGGCCATTGGAACAAATGAATAATTTATGCCATCTGCTGTTTAGAAAAGATTGGATATAATCTTGTGATGGCCCTCTTAAACCCAGTTTATTCAGTTTGGTAAATAGAATGTAATGATTGATGTAGTCAAAAGCTGTTGATAGATCTAAAAATTAACCCACATCCTCCACCCCAATATCACACGGGGGAAGAATTTAGCCAACAGAATTAAACATGGCAGAATTTGTAGACCTACTTGCTCAGAAACCATGTTGACATGCTGCTACAGAGTTAGTAAATTCAAGACAGTTAAGCAAATGAATATATGAAATATTCTCAAATATCTTAGTAAAGAGATTAGCTGTGTTTCTGTAAACAGGCATGGCTTTTGAGCCTTTTATGGGAGATAGAAAAATAAATAATTTGAGCGATTCATGTATTAAATGCAATAGTGGTTGGGGAGGAATGAAATTTAAATACTTTGTTATTTTAACATAATAATTTTATAATGTGCAGGACAGACTTTCTCAGGCAACAAGGCTCATGTGGCTAAGTGTAATCCCCTCCAGTGGCTGGGCATCCACTTCTTTACAGAAGCATTGAATACTAATCAAATGCTTTAGATTTAGGAAGCCTGTGAAATTTATCTATTGAACAACACAAATTGTAGTTAGTTATGATCTATTTCCAGTTGAAAATATTCAAACCAGTTTTTGTAGACCTGCTGAATGTTAAGTCCAAGTTAAAAGTTATTACCCCAATTTTGGTTTCATGGACTATATTCTTCTTTCAATAAAAGAACATGAGCGTGAAATAGTTCTTTTTATTCAACTTGTAAAACATAGGGCACCAACTTTGACTTTATAAGGGATTTACTATACTACATTCTTTTGCAAAAAACAAGAAAATATACCAATTTATATATAGGTCCTCACAGATTTCAGTAGGCAGGATTCTAACCATTAGCATTGATACATAATGATCCAATGATTATGTAAAAAATATGTATGTACATACTTACAAACATGCAAATTATTCTAAAAATACAATTATTTGATACCAAAACTGATATCACAATGTATATTCAGTTAATGAATAAAGTGTATTTTGAATAATGAAAAATATAAAAAATAAATTAGTAATTCATTTCATTCATATACACTCATATGCAAATATTTTACCACTAAGTAAGGTACAAACAAAAGATGTAAGTATTAGAATGTGACTTTCAAAAGTTTCTCCCTTGAAGCCATGACTGAAATCCCTACCTTTGCTTATTTTCCTGAATACCACAGAGAAATCACTAAACCAAAATACATAGATTCCACTGACCAAATATGAATGTTAAAATGGAAAATGCTTACGAGTGAGTTATATAAAATTATTATCACATTCTCTTTTTTCCCACAATTCCACGTGCAATGAGCTCCCTCATGATTTCATTACTTCCACCATAGAGTGGTTGCAAACGGGCTTGAGCATAGGCTCGCGCAATTGGTGTTTCCCATACATATCCCCACCCTCCATGGAGCTGCACACACTCTGAGGAAATCTTCACTTCCAGCTCAGAAACCCTGCATGCAAAAAAGCATGGGATTATAAAAAAAAAATGAGTTTTTTTTTCACATTTAAAAGACCTCATTTCAATTACAGAAAGTATTTACTGATTTATCATACTCAAACATTTTAGGGTAGAGTTAAAATTTTTGTGCCAAAACAAAAAGATGACTAACTTGGCAGAAGTTGCACATGTTCGCATCTTTCAAACAAAATCTGATGCCAGCATACAGCCTACTTCTGTTTTCTTTTATAAAATCTGCCGTTTCAACCACTTTTAAGACATAATTTTACCTAAAGGGTCATTTCAGAATTTTACCATCCAGAGCAATCAATGTGGTTGAACTCTAGTCAAGTGTGACTCAAAGACATGATGTGATTTGAGGCTAAAGACTAAATTTGCTGACTAAAGGAGATAGTGTCTTAACACATTGCGGACGGATCACGAGTTAACTCGTGTTTTCTAATCACCAACTTTATCACCACTTGCGTTGAAAATATTGTAACTACTTTTTTTACTAAGATATTTACATCAGTATCTTTTTTATAGAAATAAAATATTTAAACTTTAACGTAAATATTTAAAAAAAAGTTGATAAAATATAAACTTGTTTATTGTTGACTGCAAAAAAAATAGCCAGCACTTGAAAGTACCTGGCCACAGAGTTAAGTCGGAAAAAAAATACCCGGTCACTAATGTGTTAAGTAAAAGCTGTTTCATAAAATATGTCAAATTCTGTCATTAAGCTGCTGGTTAAAAGAATTTCCCGTTGACAAAGCTTGATCAATGAGATAAAAATATTGATTTCATGGGCCTATTCAAATTTAAATTTTAGCACACTTCAAAATATCCTGAAATTATTATGAGATTTTTAATAATTTCATTCCTTACTTAATGCATTTTTCTTGATTAATAAAATTAGCTTGGAAAATATATAAGAATTAATGAATGAGAAGTAATATTTTATGGCAAAAGCAAATTGATAAATTTGAGAGAATGTTGAAAAAATCAGAAAGCCAGTTTAAATAAATATAATCTGATAATTTTTTTTCAGTTTCAGAGTGTAATACATTTCAACTATATGCTACTATACTTTTCTTCATGATGGCTTAACTGTAATAATATACTTACCAATATTTTGCCATAGAGGCAGTAGCTGAATCAAGTTTTCCACAGTTGAACATATCTATACACTGATCAATAAATGCTCTGGCAATACAGATTTCTGTTTTCATCTCTGCTAATTTGTGTTGAACAGTCTATAAAATAAAATTAAACATTTATTATTTCAAACAAAAAGTGGCTGGATATTTTACTGCTTGGGATACTTCAAAAAAATATGGATAAATTGGAGATACATAATTTCCAAATGAATGCTGGACATATGTAATTTGTATTAAATTATTTGGAAAGGAAGGGATTAAATATTCTTAATTTATAAATTAATGATATTTATTCATCCAAGAGGTTTGTACAAGCAAACATAGCATATAAAGTGAGGAGAAAACAAAAAAACTTACACTAATCTTATAAATAAAGTAGAAAGTTTGTGTGCATGTATGCTTGCCTAAAACTCAAGAACATAAATTTGTATAAATTTCAAACTTTAAAGAGTATTAAATGTATTACCTGCGAAGATAATAGGCTACTTTTTATGTACCTAATTGCCTCAAGTTCAATTCCAGGCAAGTCAAAGTGTTCCCATAAGAAATATATGTGAAGTTAATTTCCATCGTTGCAAGCTTTATTTCTTTTACAAAATTAAATTAGAAAGAATAATCGTATGAACTCGAGAAAAGTACTACAAGAAAAGATATTAAACAAAGATATTTATTCTTGTCATTGAATATGGATTTTAGTTAAAAATTGAGAGAACATGGATAAAATATTATGGTTTTCAGTGAAATTTTTCATTTTTAATAATCCGTCACCCTGACGAGCAATGGCTTTGCTGAGCTTGCCTCTCAAAATAATGCATGGGGAAAATAATAAATTAGTGAGAAAATGTGTTGCTGGAATCACTAACATTATGGTAATGTTACCATACAGTTAAGATCACAAGAGAAAAACTATCAACAAGCTATATAGATAGTTTGATATATCTCCATTAGAAAACAACATCAATTTCAGATTCTATTTCCTACTTTCATTTGCAAGATTTAAACACCATTGATTGATTTTTGGTGTTTACCATGTTGATGGAAATTCAACTGGGATTTCCTTTGGTTTTTCCATTACACTTGAAATCTGAAATAGCTTAATGTGACATTGTATCATTGTGTTAATAGTGATTTCCATGTCACCATTGTTAAGTTTTAATTGCTTAATTTTACAAAGTATCACTGAGTGGATAGAAATTTCCACATTGGTATTGCTGCTGTAATTAATTATCTCTTGACAATCCATTTTCGAATCTGTCCCCATCTCAGTCGCTCATATTTTGTTGCCCTGGTGGTCGTTCATTAATTTGCTGGTGAAAAATTTGTGCGCTGTTTGTCTTCTTATCTTATTTTTCAATTCTTAATTTCATTTCTGCTTCTAGGTTCAGTCCTTCCTGTGTGTTCATTGTTCCTGCTCTTTGCATTTAAATTTCAATGAAGGTTTTCTTTTATTTGCTTGATAAAAAGTAAATAAAAGGAACGAACCAAAGGTGAATCATATTTCTTGATCACTAAGATGACTCCTGTAACAATGTGATGCAGAAATGCATCGCTTTCAAGTTTGTAACGTGCAACGTGATTGTAGAATCTGGCAGGAAACGACTATCAAGGAGGAATAGAAACATTGGTGATACACTATGACAAATGTTAGAACATTGGCAGTGATTATGAGGAAAAAATGAGTAAATACATTTGCCACACAAAATAAATAAACATCACCAAAAGGTGACCTGCCATTTTTATTTCAAAAAGGTTAGAAATTTCTGGATGGCCTTGGTAAATGTCCAGAGGTTTCCCTGACTCCTAACCGGAAATCACAAAATGTGGCAGGGATTTTAGCTGTAAATTGGATCAGCATATTTGAGGTACCCTGTGAACTGCATTTTGACCAGCATCATAACTTTGAATTCAGAGTGGTTCAAGAGATAGGTATACAAGATGATGGTAATCAGGAAGATGAGGATCACACCATTGCATCCCCAGTCTGAGGGGATGATGGAATGCTTTATCAAAGCATTGAAAGGACACCGACACAAGGCCAGGGAGGAGCATCAGTGTGAATGGGGTTGGGGCATTTCGTTGTTCTTAATGGCTTATTGCACAGTGACACACAATTTGATGAAGCTTACATGATCGAAAGTGTCATTTAGTTGGGATATGAAGTTGCCATATGATTTTAAGTTTGTAGCCCCTAAGGAAGACCCTACAACACCAAGGACTCCTGGTTTACTTTCATCACGAATACACAAATAAGTTAGCCCACATAAGCTTGACCACAGCTGACTGCCCCAATCCTTGGACTCCAGGCCTTTTTAATCAGGGCAGCATAAGTTCCACAAGGGACCTCCTGAATGATTTTGAACATTCCTGTTCTGCCCTCCCTACTCCATTCTCATACACTCCACTCCAACATTGTGAAGTAGGTATTATGTATTATGAAAGTTCATATATTATAAGTTCCATTGTTTTGAAATAACGGTGACCAATCTTGTCCTGGATTTTAGTAATATGACAGATGCTAAGGGGTTCTCACAAAATATGAGGCAAGACAAAGATAATAATAATAATCCATTTATTAGTCCAAGGATCTGCTGCAAATGCATACATACAAATATATAGGACACGCCAAGGTGGATGTGTAGAGAATATAATACATGGGAATATAAAGAACCTGGATAATCAATAAAAAGTTAAAATGGTGAAATGGGGTAATTCCAAAGGAGGTCACTAGGAAAGATGCCTGAATGTTTGAATGAAATTCAGAAAAAGCACCTAGAACATTCAGGGATGGAGAAAATTGGAATTATATCGATATATTAGCCAAAATGTCCAGTTAAAAAAATCAAGTTCCAGCTCTTAGGCAAAAATAGAACTTGGGAATTTTCTTCATTTGTAATATTATCTTTTTTAAAACTTCAGTTATGAAGTAAGGTGATAGCAAAAAGACTTAAAAAGAATCTTTGAGAACTGATTGAAGTTGAATGAATTGCAATTTTACGATCACCCGGTTCACTCAACTATTTCAATGATTTGAAGTTTGGACATAACTATTACCTTAGTGAGCTCAGTCAGGATATTTGCTATACCTATTTCACCGAAGACAAAACAAGGTAGAAACTTGGGTGACAGGACAGGCTGAAAACATGGGTGGAGAGACAGGAGGATAATTGGGTGAGAAGACTAATTTCTAAATACCCAAGAACTCTGATATTTTAAAACTTGACCATCTGCGATTTCCAAAACTGGGTTTCAATAGTGATAGTGTATGGTTCAATATGAATAAAGTTACACCATATGGAAATTTACAGTAGCACACATCATAGATCATTAAATTAGTATGACATTTTCCTTTTGTGGCAGCAGATACAAAGAGAAAGCTTGGTGAAGTCGACCAGGTATTTTCTTTTGTTTTATCGTAAATATTCAAGCAAACTTTTGCTTATTTTTTTTTACTTCAACTTACACTCAAGGTAAATTTTTAGTCGATATTTTGGGCTGAAAAATACACTCCCACTGCACAAACCAGCTTAAAATGTAAGATATGTGGCATTTTATGATATTAAATACACACCAAAGCTATGTGACCAAAATGGTAGTCCCTGAGAATTCCTGTCAAACATAAAACAAACTGTAGGAATTGAAAAATTCCTGAGATAGAATAACATATAAAAAGCAATTAATATAGCCTTTGACAATAACTAAAAATTCTTTAATTGATAGTAACATATTGTTTATAATTTTTTCCATGGAAAATATGTCAGTACCATCAGAATATTAAGTCCTTTGGATGATATGCTAAAAAAATATATGGAGTAAAATTTCACTGTCATATGTACATATTTGCAAGTATTAAAATTGTACAGTTAGCTTAGGCCAGACTGGATAAAATATCATTATTAGAAAAACATTTACCTGTAAGTCAGTTAAAGTGCCTCCAAATGCTTTCCTGTTGCTTACATATGACCTAGTTTCTTCAAACATCCATTCACAATGAGCAACAGCTGCAATACCTATTAGTAGTCTCTCACGTGGAAGCTGATTCATGAGGTACATGAAACCATGATTTTCCTTCCCAAGAATGGCATTTGGTGGTAGTTGAACATCATCAAAGAACAGTTCTGCTACATCCTAATGACAGGTAGGAAATGGCTGGATGTAACATATTGAAAATTATAACTTTAAATAAGCAGAGGGAAAACTGCCTGGCCATCATGAAAGGGAAATCGAAAATCATACACCAGGTGAGTGTACAAAACTTTTTCGTTACAAGGAAGGAGGTGAAACAAATTGAGCTTGGTAACTCACTTGTAAAGCTGGTTGGTGAAGGGTAAATCAATGGTCCCTTAAAAGAATACTCTAACGCCAAAAATCAGAAGTTATAGTCATATTTGACAGGTTAACTAGGTGGGTGTTGCACTCCTGACTAACCCCAAAATTATGAACAATAACTCCACACAGGACATGAGTTTGCATGTGTGTAAAGTCTAAACAGATTTTCTTTATTGATAATGTTATTTTAAGAATCCTGGTCACACTATGTGGCACTTTTCTGAGCTAATTTTTTTAATAAAAACAAAGAGATTGTACCATAGCACTCTTAAGTGAACACATGCTAAGTGATTATCAGAACTTCTCAGTGAATAAGACAAAATGCAAGATTCTAGTTAAAGACTATTATGACCAGTACACGACTAATCTTGTCGACTGTATTTCATGTATTTTAAATCGTTTTTGGAACCATACAAATTCCATAAGCAAAAATAAGACATTATCAAAGAAAATTTAATGTATAACACATTATCATTAGATGACCCCTACAGTATTTCACATCTTTATGAGTCATTTGTTTTGTGTGTATACAAAATTCAATTCTCATGTTCTCCTAGATGACAACCCTTCTTCAGATATGAAGCTTGTTTCTCTATCAGAATTGTGAACAAAATATGAACCTGATTGAATTTCAAAATATGGATAAATAAAAAAGTGTCAAAAACACATAATCCCCCAGCAATAATCTTAAAACTCTAGTTCATTGATATGTTATCCACTATTTAAACAAATTAACCCTTTGAGTGCCATGCATGATTGTCAAAACTCAAACAAAAATTGCCAGGCTATTTTATTGAGAGGAAAAACGGCTATGATAACATTATTTTATAATAATTGGTTGAAAATTCAAAAATTAGACCAATATAAGAAAACTGTGTATCAACATGTCACCTGAAGTACAAAAGAGAGAATAAAACATGAAAGACAAATTATTCCATTATTATTCAAGTCTATAGAACATATTTGAAAAAAGTCATTAGGCTCAACGCTAGTATTCTCGGGAAAATTGGTCAATGTCACTCACAGCGATGTCCCGCCTAAGGCATGGATGTTTGTAATGGTTAACAAGTTTAAATGTAAGAGATAAATGTATGGCCCTAATTTCACCTAATAAAGCCATAACTATTACTCATTAAAACATTGCCATAGCTTTAATTATTTAATTTATGATATAGGTAGTCATTCTAAGAGTTTCTATAGACTTGGGTGATAACCATGACAACTTCCTGACATTCTATGTTCACGTTGAAGAAATTGTATAAAAAAATTTGTATGTTGGATTTTAATACTATAAGTAAATATAATTGATACTGAAAAAATTTACTTGTTAAGGGTAGTACTATACTGTTCTTTTTCCAGTGAGCTCAATACCATAATCCAGAATTCATATTACAATGTTCATGTAAAATGTATTGAAAGAGTTCAAGATAAATTCTTGAGAATTGCTAAATATAATGCTGCCTTCCACATTAGAGACACCCCATACACTGAAACTTTGATGGTACCTGATGTTAACCCACTCTTTATTTGAAGGCAGCTCAATGACCTAAAATGTAAATGCACACTACATAAGAATATTTTATGCTGCTTCAATTGCCTAGAATTAATTTATATGAATTACTTGGCTTCTTCAACTAGGAGACAAATTTAAAATAGGCACCGAAGGCCAGTGGAAAAGTATCTAAACCCTAAAATATTTCAATAATTCCGCTCAAACTGCAAATTACTGATTAACGTCAATACCTGAGTTTTATGTCCTATTTTTTCTATGGGTTTTCCTCTGGAAAATCCTTCAGCATCAGCATTCACAAGAAGCAGAGAAATGCCATGGGCAGGCGTTTTGGCATTTGGGTTAGTGACTGCCACCACAATTACCACATCTGCCAGGGCACCATTGGTTATGAAGCATTTACTACCATTCAAAACATAACCTCCATTTTCTTTCTTTGTGGCCCGAGTTTTAATTCCTTGCAAGTCACTTATTTGCAAAAGAAATCAGAAAAATATCACTCAATTTTGTACTTAATTTTTAAATTATGAAGCTTAATAATAAATTAATAAATAAATTCATTAGTTAATTATCAATCATGTGAAGTATGGATAATATAAATGTAGTGGCCTAATTATCATAAATAATCAAGGAGTTAACTTCAGTTACTTTCATGAAAATAGGGATGACTGTTGATATTGCCTTTCCAGAGTTATAATTTTTGCAGAAATTAAATAGCACATGTATGAAGGCACAACGTAAGTATACTTCACGTTTGGAGCATTGTGCATATGTAAAACTACTGTACTTGCAAATATATACAAATGGACTGATGTATGTACTGTTGTTCTATTGGAGCAGATCACCACATTTTTAAATTCGGACACATCTAATTCGATATGTAGATGAAACCAAACTGACTCAAGAGTTATATTTTTTGCTTGTAATGACATATAAAATACTCTTATGCTTTTTGGATAGGTGCAACACCCTGTATGATATTTCTGAATGCACTTGGTACTATTTCTCTGTTTTGACATTCTGACTATTCAGTTTGTATTTTCCACTGCTTTGTATAAAGAGTGCTTCAGGTCAATTATATTTCAATGTGAGTTTCATTCTGACATAAAAGCATACTCACCTTTGGTAAGTTATTGTGATCCCAGTATCTAAAAAAAGTTAATTTTGTACCATGAATGGGAAAATTATTAGGCTTCCTATACAGTAGGGGCAACAAATATTTTCACATTGTGATTAGCTTGGGGAGAGAAAAATTGTCTTAATTGCTCAATAGAAGGCAAAAATGTTTTGCAGAATCCATGTCAAGCTTCTTAAAGCTCCCACTCATGGTTGAAATTTCACAATTTTAGGTGATTTCGGTAAAGCATTGAAGTAAGAAGAAGAGGGCACCCTGTGGACGACACTCAGATATTACAACGAAATAAGTGAAAGTAGCTTCATAGCGGTCACATGAGTGCAGAACTCTGAGAAACACAAAAATGTGTACCATTCACAAATGTTGACATCATGAGTGCACAGTGTGGAAGGCATGAGTGGAATGGGTTGGGGAAAGGGAAACCGTCCCCAGTAGAAGCAATTGATCGCAATAAGCTATACTAGGTGGAGTTCCTTGATTTACACCCTGTGAATAAAACAATTTGTAATTTTCTACACCACCATTTATTTATTAGAGTCTGACCATGGCTTCAGCAGATGGCCAGCCATTATACAGGTGCAGTATGCAGTTGTCTACACATATTGTATACATATGTACCTCAGGACTGGGAGTCAATAAAGGAGGGCAGGAAAATAAGTGGGAGAGGTGACATCTGAACGTCACAAATAATGCGGCCTGCCCATGATCCTCTTCTACTTGTTTCAGCCTTTTACTAAAATTACCTGCAGTTCTAAAATTTCAACTGTGAGGTGAAACCTAAAGATATTTGGCATACATTCCAAAATCAGCTTTAGTAAGGAAGTGTAATTCAATCTAAAATTTCTTTCTGCTTTTGAGATCCATTCCTGTAGTAGTCATTTTTATTGCTTCAGTTCCATGAAGGTATTCAGATTTTTTATGATTGCACTTAACATTTCATAATTCATGGGGAAAACAAGAATCACTGAATAGCAAATAACCAAAGTCAAATGTCTTTGGTAAACCAAACAGTTGCTCAAAAGAGATGATGGATGAGCTGTGCTAGATCAATGGGGTCATACACTAGGTATAGACATGTCAACACTTCAAGCGCTGACTACTTGACATAGGTATGTAATAATGAAAAGGGAAAACTAATACTACATTCCCTCAATGCATTCTGGATGTACCTATTTTGTATCGTAGAAATTTGTGTGGAGTTGCCACAACTGCATCTGCATTGAACCTAGTGATCATGAAGCAAGTTCTTGTGTGTAAAGGAAGTTTCCCAGTAAACCATGGGAAATGATTGCAATAAATCTCAATGAGGAATACCCAGGGATATTCTAATGAAAAAATTCATTAATTAATTGGGAAAGGTAAGTGAATAGTCTCTGGACTAACAAGGGATGTTCTTGAAGTGTCCAGGGGCACCACCCGGAATCAAACCTGGCCTTTCTGGTTAGCAGCTTTGAAGGTTGTACATTATCAATACAAATTATTTTGGAAGAAAATCTTAAAATGGGTTATCGTTCATTTCTGTTACATGTGATGTGAGACATTCAATTTAACATACAAATTGAAAAAGTTCACAAAAAGGGCAATGACTGATTAACATGGCCCCTTCTCAGTGATTGGGTATATTCATAGATTTATTACATTGGTCAAACATTTTGCAGAAGACCAACCTGCCAGCATGAGGCTCTGTCATAGCAATTGCACCTATTTTCCTTCCTGCCAACATATCTGGTAGCAGAGTTTTTATTTGCTCTTCTGATCCATAATGTATAATGTAAGGGAGAACTATGTCTGAGTGAAGAACAAACCCTGATCCAAGGCCATCAGTAAGTGACCTATTAGGAGAAAATTATGGGTTAATAATAATAATTAACTTTATTCATTGTATCAATGTGTTACACATTACATATGTTGTCAAAAATAGGGAACTATCAGTACAGTACATAAAAGCAACAAAAAAAGCAGACAGTAATCATTAAAAAGGAGAGAAAAAAAAGAAA
>LYUA01000810.1:79061-98813 GCA_002093875.1 Calopteryx splendens
TAAGAATAAATTTAAAATATATTCAAATACAATTTTAAAGAAAAAACCCTGCTAAAACTTTGCACAATAGCTCTAACCCAAAATATCTTGGCCATCTGTGACAATGAATCGTCAGATTCATAGACAACGATAATTCATGAAAACTGACCGGCACTTTCCGATAATCAAATACAAAAGTGTAGACAAGGGGACAGGCGAAATAGATGCACTTTCCGTTATCTTCTATACTAAATTTAAGTAATTTCGGAAGTCGGATCATGAAAAGATGGCATTTCGGACTTATCTACTGCTAATCAGCCGCTGTCCGATGGGTTAACCCATCAGACAGTGGCAAAATTGTGCTGAATGGTGTGCATCGTCCCGTTAACTAAGATACATTATTGGGTTGCGGCAGTATCATCACTTCCCTCGTGGATAAAATCTTATTTCCCGTCTATCCATTTTCTCTTACATGAAGTATGCTCCCTCGAGTCCTAATCAGGATCTCAAAATCGAAGATGCCTCACAATAGACCCAAAATACCATAATTGCTAACAGCCAGCCGAAACAAAGTATTAAATTACAACACATTAGAATGCTAAAAATACCATATTATTCACTACACTAAAGATACCCTCCATAGGTACTCACGAATCTACCATGATTAGGCAGTAAAATCCGAAACCACACACTGCTATCAAAATTTATAACGTCTCGGTAATATTGTTTTTTGTCACCGTCCTCAAACTGAACTAAGATGAAGCAATCTGGCGAGAACATCAAGTCTATGCGAAACAAAATGCTATTAACAAGCAAAATTATTTACTTTAACTACCAGGACGAATACAGATTGACTGCTGTTTTCGATACGGGCAAGGCAACTTGAACAATAAAAACATATTCCTGTCGAAAGAATAGATGAGGCTCGACATGCAAGTTATGAATGAGCAACTTCACACGCTCTTGACTGTCGCTGTCTGCTGCGCCTCACACTGAAGACTGACTGACTGACACTAACACTACTGCGCCTCACTTAAGAAGAATTATAAACGTCTTGAACTTCTTGAACTGTCGGGAACAACCTTTAAATTGCTTTGAATGACACACACTTCGGATGCGCGAATCGGAACGCACCCCTGATCGAAGTTGTCACGTGGTGTGTGGTTTCGACCCCACGATCGCAAATACAAATCGAATATTTCGACACCATCGACACCATCTTTGATTCGATACATTTGTCGATTAGTAAATTTCTATCTTTCTATCGTAAGCTTGGTAAGCTGATGAAGATTGGGGGCGGAGGGGCCTTGTGACGTTCAAGCGTCTTATATTCATTTACGTAATATGGCAGAATTCAACTATAATAGTACCCCAAAAAATCCTTTTTTCCCTGAAGAAGATGATGATGTGGACGATGAAACATTCCTACGCAGTGCGAAAAAAGGAAATTCAGGATACATGCTGTCTCCGGAGTATGAGCAGGAAAGAGATTTGGAAGAGAGAAGACTTCAACTTTTAGAAAGGAAGAAAATGATCGAGGAAAGAACAATTCAGTCGTCTCAAAGGTCCATAGGCATTCTCAGAGAATCTGAACAAATTGGAGTGGCTACTGCTGAGGTATTCATTTGACTTTTTCCTGTTGATGATTGGAAACTGGGTCGTTGGTATAGTAGGAAACTTTGCTTTTTAGGAATTAATGAAACAAAGGGAACAGCTTGAGAGAACGGAACAGAGATTAGATGACATTAACAGCACGCTGAGAACCAGTCAAAAACACATACAAAGCATAAAGGTATAGGTTTATAGGGGTCTATTGTGGTTTATCAAATAACCTTGAATCAGTAAATTATTTTTGTAATTGGGCCCTTTGTCCACTGTGAGCTTATTTTTATTTCTTTCAAATGCTTATCGCTTTAGAGCGTTTTCGGGAGTTTAAGAAATTACCTTAGTGGTCGTCCAAATGAAGTTCCAAAGTCACATGATATGGCAAGGGAGACTACTAGTAGGCCATCTCCTCTGTCTCAACGTTTAGACGATATGTCAATTGATGACAAAAATGAATTCATGGCGGACCACCCAGGTAAGTTCATTTATTTAATGTGTTACATAATTGCTATGGGTAGCCTTTGCGAAAGGATTTATTGTTCGTTTCAAATTCACAGGGTTACGAGTTAGAGGATTAGGTCGAGAGGAATTGATACCCAGTGGAAACGGAGGTGACTTATTGAATCGAAATTTAGGTGAGTTTTTCTTATAATTTATATATTCGTAATATCGTGTCGTATCAATAAATTTTGTGGTTTGCATGTGTGCTTCTCTGTTGGTCTCAGAATTCAAGGTCGAAGATTGGGCTTTCAAGAACTACCCAGATATAAAGGATTTTTGCAAAGGAAAAACATTCCCTAGGGCCCAGTAGTGAGTTTACTAGATTCATATGCAATATGTTCAAAGAAAAAACTATTACCCAAGAAAGGAAATTACATGATTTTTTACAGTATTTGTTTTCTCTGGGAATTCCAGTCACACCATTCATTTTATTTGATAATACTCTGCCATATTACTCTGCAAATGACCTACCAACTATTAGATGCATGATGCAAAATGATTTGGATAAGTCTAAATATTGTTTTACTGTTTACAAAATTGCGTTGAGCATAGAAACTAAATTCGTGTGTTTCACTTTAAGAAATCAAACTGATTCTGTAGGACAGTTGTATTTTAAATGTATTAATTGTCTTCAATCTGAAGGAAATACTAATTTCCTAATGATGGATCAGGTTAGTACTAATAAGTTCTTAGGACTGGATATTAATGAAACCCTTATTTGTAAAGTACATTTGATGAAATTGAGAAAAACATATGGTATCCGCACTCAGAAAATTTATTATTTGAACTACATATGTACACTACCTGTCTTAAAAAATGTATACCATTCAATTATAAATTTAAAGTTACAATATAGTATAAGTTGCTGGGGAGGAACATATATTTCAAATTTAAATCCTGTATTAATAGTGCAAAAGGAAGTTATAATGGGTGTTAAAAAAAAGCATTCCTTCCTCTTCTTTAAAGAATTAAATTTTTTACCTAATTATGCAGATGATCAGGGACTTTGTGGGATACATCTTCCCCAGGAGATAACCCTGTCACTATATACATTGGTGAGGTATTACAAGTGGTTCAGAAGGCAGAGATGCCTCTGAACTACCTCTGACAGTTGTATAAAATCTTGATGCATGCAAACCCCTTTTCTCAAATAAATACACATGAGATAGTGAAAATTTGTCAAGTCGTTTTTGCTAGAATGTTTTATCTAAGGTCTGTGCATGTGTGGCAGTGAGAGGAAGTGGATCACTCCAGACTTAATGTGCCCTTGAATAAGCTAAAACAGAAAACTTTGATAGTGATTTGGATTTTTCCATGTTGACTTTGAATTAATTATTTTATGTTGTAATGAGTTTCCTTTCATTTTATGTAAGAAAATTGTATCCAGTGTTATATAGTTACTTGCTATTTGAGCTGTCTTTTAGTGAATTTAGAGTAATGCTAACTTCGAATTGTCATTGATATTGTGTCCATAGTGGACTCAATTATCCAATATATTAGAGACAACCTTGTGTTAAATTTAATTGCATGCCATTAATGATAACACTTCTGATGTTTTCCAGATGAGATAAGTGGTTCCATTACTCGTCTTAAAGGCCTAGCCAGGGGCCTTGGAGAAGAAATAGATGTTCAAAATGATGTAATTGTAAGCATATCAACCAAGGCAGATCGTGCTGATTTGTCTATTAGTAGACAAAATCGAGATATGAAACAGATCCTGAAAAAGTGATGTTGCTTTCTAATAGCTTTGATGATTGCACTACCAACAATAGGCAACAATGAAAGTGCACGAGGATTTTTCTTTGAACTGGACATACTTTCTGTTGTTTACCAATTTAAAAATTACTGTGATTATAGAAGAGCATTTCCATAAGAAAAATATGTCCTCAGGATTAAATTGATGCTTATGTTCTTGTTGTGTATGCATTATCTGTTTTTTTCTTAAAAAAGTATATTGAATTAATTGTAATCTTATCTAATGGGTGTATATACTTAGATATTTTTTCAAGCCAAACAACATAATATTTGGATAAACCATAAACTTTGTTATTAGTTATTTATGTTTTATATTTTTGAATGTTGTAGTTAGATGAAATTTTTAGGGATATGGCTACCTTGTTTATATGTTCAAAATCCCAATGTGCATATTTGTATGTATACATGTTAACAAATTAAAGGTTATATTTCTCTTTTGAAGATGTCCTTTTATGTTCAATTACTATTCAAGTTGTGGAAACTAAACATATTTATTAGAAAATTGTGTATTTCAATGCAAATGCAATGCAAAATATTTTTTTATGAATAATGAATTTGCTTAGTATTACATTTTAAATATCATTACAACTTCACCAATAATATCTAAACAGGTATGAAATAAAATCGACGGTTTCAGGCTCAGGTGTCAAATAGTTCATGGTAATTAAATAGGTGCACTATTCATGGTGCTAAAGATTGCTTAAGCGACTTCATTTGAACCAGAGGATGTTTGAAAATATTATTGAAATCAAATTTTTTTTGAGTAGTGTACCGGGTACATATTTTATGGATGACATTTTAGGGTGTCTGATCTGATTTTCTTAAACAGTGGTTACAAGTTGTTATTGTTCATTAAGTGACTGAATTAAAGTATCCGACATGTGTATGTACCATTGTAATGCCTTAGAGAGCCATATCATATAAAGTTAGTTTTGATTTTGTTGAACTTCAATTTTATGGAATCAAATTTTTTGTCGTGACATTTTCAACCCTATTTAAGTAAATGATGTGTCTCTCACATAGAAATGTGAAATCTACATTAGATATCCATATTTATATTTCTGAAATAATATCTATGAAGCTTGGGTCAAATATTGCATAGGTTTTGGGATTGATCTCTGGTATGATTATGAATGCAAACTTTGGAAAATTTCCCTCACCCTTTATCTTAGTATTGTGAGCACTCTGTAATTCCTATTCCTCAGATTGTGTTATAAAATCCACAGTTATCAGCATGGATGCTGATTTTGATACTTGGGGGTAGAACTTGCTGTGATATAAGCCCAATGGCATTTGAAGTTCATCAATAAGGGTAGAGGGGTGTGTTCCTTGTGCCACCTGTGATTTCCCATAAGTTTCTGATTACCAGAAAATCATATCCAAAATTTTAGATGTGGCTGTCCAAGGGTAACACCTGGGACCTTCCAGTCAGTAGTCGAATAATCTACCAATGACTACCATTCTATCACATAATCTTGTGGGAAGTGGTGTATTTTGGGATATTTTTATTAGAGTCAATACCTTGGATCATCATGATGTTTAATTCCTGAACTCATCAAATTGTCCAAGAATTACTTTCAGATTGCATTAAATAGAAATAACTAATGTGGAAATTCTAGAGTCAAACCCAAGGTACTAAGTAGATAATTTTGTGGTAGTGTTCTCAGTGGGCATAAGTAAATATGTATATTCAAGCAGTGAAAATTTCATCTCCCAGTAATTTTTTGTTGAATTACAGTGAAACCTGACTCGACAACCACCTGCCAAAACAACCCCTTTTTGCAGGCACTGATTAATTCTCCATAAGATACAATGTTAACTGAACCTCCATTAGATGGCCACCTGTCATTATGACCAGGCCGAATTGTCCCCCTTCTTACAAAATGTCCCTGCCATACGGGGCCAGATGAATTGTGTACCCTGATGTAGAAAATGAAATGCGTGTTAATGTATGGATCTGTATAAGGTGTCAGTGACTAAACTTCTAATGTGAAACAAAGTCTGCTCCTATTGGTGGCTGCTATCATTCATGGCAGTCAGTCTAGGATGTCATCACCGTAAAATAATGAAGATCCAGCAGGTCAACTCCTGAGTGACATTGTAAAATATGAGATCGTGGGAAGGTTCTGCCTAGGACGGAGCAGGTCGAGAAAGAAAATGCAGGCGAAATCAAAAATTTTAATGTTTCCTGAATACTGCCAAATATGATTCAAATTGAGCGGAAGTTGTCGACAAATATGAGCGTTGTAATTTGTGGGAGAATAGAAGGTGCTTGTGGCCCACGAAAATCAGCTTTCTTCTCTTGCTCTGGAATGATGGGTTGTTATTGACTGATTTATGCTGGTGATTTTGAGAAAAGTAGAGAAGATGGAAAAAAGAAGTGTGTGGTCAATGGGCTTGTATGGTATTTTGACCAGTTTTTCTACTTTTGGAACATTCATATTCCCACTATTTTTGGAGCATCCACAGTATTGTACGTCTTTTTTCAAGTGCCTGTCATTTTTATCATGTTGAAGAGAAAAGAAGAATTTTTAAGCCTTGAGAAAAAAGTAAGCATGATAAAAGATAGTGAACGTGGTTGGTCACAAAGAAAACCTGCCAAAAATTGTGTGTGGGAAAACACAAACTTTGAAGCATAAGGATGAACTGCTCCGTGATTGGGAAAATGAAATCGAAATGTCTGTGAAGAAGAGGAGGTAGGAAATGTATGAAGACATTTATAGATTAGTGCTAAAGTGCTTCCAAAAGGCTAATGCAAAAAATATTCTCATTAGTGGTTCAATAATTCAAGTAAAGGTTGCTGATGTGCTGCAAATTGAAAACTTCAGTGCTAGCAATGGGTGGTTAGAGAGCTTTAGGAAGAAGTACAAAATTGTTTATCACAGTGTGAGTGGTAGGATGGGGATGTGGACTGTCATTAAGTTGTAAATGGAATGATCAAATTACCTCAGTTATTTAAGAATATGACAAAGCTGGTATGGAATGTTTGTAGATGTCTTATGTCTTCCTGATAAAACATTGATTGAAAAAGGAATAAAAATGTACAGGGGGAAAATGTCAAAAGAGAGGCTGATTGTGGCCATATGTTGCACTGCATTCAGAGAGGAGAAACCTTTAGTAATTGGGAAATTTATCAACTGTAGGTGCTTCAAAGGTATCGACAGAGCTCAGTTGGGAGTGACATGGAAGGCTAATAGGAAAACTGGGGTTACTAGACATGTATTCATGGAATGGCTGGAGGCCCTTAACTAAAGAATAGGAATATAAAAATCCTATTTTTTGTTGATAGTATGCCTTGGCACACTATGAGTTTGGAATTATCAAATGTTTTACTGAAGTTTCTACTAACTTACACAACAATCATACTTAAACCTCTTGACCAGGTTATCATCCAAGCATTCATATTGCTGTACAGGAAGAGACCTATGAAGTCACTTCTAGCATGGATGGAAAATTGCAAAAGTGCTTCTGACCTCATAAAAAAATACTTTTATAGATGCAGTCAGATGGATAAAAGGTTCATGGAACGATGTAGAAACTGGCACCATTCACAAATGCTTTACAAAATGTGGTTTTGGGGGATGTAAAGAGCAACAAATTTTAACACCAAGAAAGTAATTAAATAAAGCTGAAGACCATTTGTGAGGTGGCAAGCATTGCTGAAATTCAGTTTGCAGAAGATATGGAGTTGTATGAAGAACTCCCAAAAAACTGTGAAGAAAAATTTTTACAGAATATAGCCAACATTGGGAATGAAAAAGTTCATAAAAGTGATATAAAAAAGTCACCAGCAGTGTACAAACTCTGAGTGATTCGCTAAAAGTGGTCTCACAGCTGAGGTCAATGTTTCATCAAAACAACACCCAGAATGAACTAAACATTTTTGACTGTATGGCCTATTTCATAACAGATGACATAGCAGTACCTCAGAAGTTGAACCAAAAGAGTTGGCAATTATCTCTACATGAGTTTTCTTTAAATCACATTCTGGTGTTTCAGTTTAAATGTCCAGATAGTTCAAGGCTTTTAAGGAACAGACATAATTTCATAATGTTTGCGATACTTCAATTACTAATTGTGTTTCTGTGTACGTAGTTATAAATAACCTGATAGAAGTGTTTCTAAGTGTAAGATAATAATCTCTGAAAGAAGAGGTAATGTGTTGACTTCATAGCAATGGCAAAACCTGATTTCACCTTGATTATGGGATCATTTTTATTCAATAGTGACTTAATTCACAGTATTGTAGTTTATTAACAATTAATTGGCCATGATAATATTTATAGAGTTCTTTTCAAAGTCTCTTTTGGGTGATTCAGAGTGGCTTGTGCTAACACACATTTATTTACACGCATCTTAGACCTCTCATACAGATGCACAACTACAATGTATGCTATAGTCAACTCCTGGCCCTAACCATTATATCAATTTCTATAACTCAGGTTGTTTCATATACAAATGGGTTGTCCAGTTGTCTTACTACTATTTCATGTACCAACTATTGTTCCTTTTTATGCACATCTCTTATATTTCAAGTACCCATTTTCAAGATGTCGCTACGTCCTCTCATATATGCCATCTATTCTGGTTTGAAACATCTTAGACTTTCCTTCTACTTTCATGACAAAGGAAAGGTATGCAAAGTTACTACATAGCAATTGGAGTACCCATGCCATATGCAGAATTCCCTACTAACAGTTACTGCATTCTTCTGGTCAATGTCCCTATGGTGCATCTTTATCATTATGCTAATAGTAAATCCAAAACCTTGATACCAGTCTCACATTCATTAGTATTCTAAACAAGATGCCCTTTGTGAAAACTAATGTTGAATTTCAATAGTTACTGTTGAAGTTTAACCAAAGTGTTTTAAAAGGGAGAAATTTGATAATTACTATAAACATGTATAGCCAGAGGTTGGTAGTGATTTAATCTAGAATGCTTCAGGTTTAGCTACTTAAAAAAAATTTCTTGTTCTTTAAATTCAGTTATAGGCACCAAATATGAGTTGTGAATAGCCTAACATTGATCCTTTTTGCCACTTTATCTGCAAAGAAATATTTACAGATTTATTTGTGTTTAAAATTAAACCTTCCATTCGATGAGAACATTTTCAGGTTAAAGGTTTGCAATGACAGATTTACTTTTTGAAATGAGAGAGCCATTTCAATATTTTCATTTTTTCCTATAGAATTAACAGGATTTTCTTACCCGATGGCAGGAAATCCAATAATAATAGAGCCCTCATGAAGAAAGCTAGCAAAAATGTAGCATGTTCATAATTTTATATTAGAAAGCATTTCCAATTTATGTGGATTAAAGAGCTTTGAGTAAATTTGTTAGTTGGAAAGTTAAGCATTGAATAAAAATATATTCAACCTAATGTTTAAAAATGAATGGCATTGGATTAAATGATGAAAATTTTCATTTCTGAACATATAAATCTGTCTTTGCTTGTTGTTAATGAATTGGGTAAATTATGAGTCTCATGTCTTGATTTTATTTTCTTGGGCATATTTTAATTATTACCTTTTTATTAAATAATAAAAAACAGCAACAGTAAAAACAACATTGTAACAATACCTCTGTCTTTATCATAACGTTTTTGTTAAGCTGACTTACTTTATACATTGGGTTCCCTGTATTGTAATATAATACATTGTTCTATTTTATATTCAAAAGATAATGGAAGAACACTTGATTCTTATTTAGGTAAAGTAGGTACTTGGAGCTTATATTAAGTAATGGATCATAGTCTTCCTTAAATTATTTAATCCATGCCATATAATTGGCACTAATGCTTGGACGGCAAAGTTTAAGAGGATAATCTATTGAAGTCAATCATTTTAGCCATAAAAATTGAAGGTTATCAATAAGGTAAAGATGCTCAACATGAAGTGCTTCAATGTCATTATAGTATTGCAACTGTTATTGGTGATCACAAGTCTAAATATTTCTTATCTTGGAGCTTGCTTACCTTCTTGAAGTAAATTTAACTTCCCCAATTTTCTATAAAAATGCACCAATGAAAACATGCATTAAAAATAAACATCACCCTTTATGCTTATTAACATGGCAATAATTAAAGTCAGGGGAATTTTATTTTATCCTCATCAGTTTTAATAAAGATATTCTTGTAACCACATTTTAGCAACAAATTCATAGTAAAATACATCATTCCTTTCTCAATTGCTTCTCAAACAAGTTTCACACAATACGACCAATTAAAAATTGATTTATAAATGTCAACAGTGATAAAAAGTTCTGTGTTTTCAATCTGTAGAGCATTTGTGATCATTGGCATTTCAAGGGAATTACTTTTATGAACTTTAGAGCAATTAAATCAAATACCCGTTTAAGGCAGGGCAATATTTTATCTGACTTCCCCAAAATTGTTTTCACGGGCTTCAGGAATGGGAAGAAACAAGCATAACAAAAGAGAGAGAGATGGTATTTGTACAGACTTTGTGACCTGCAGAAGTATACAACAAAATATGATCTCCATTTTTTCCCCCTTTATATGATAATGTCTTGGTACTCAAATCAGTGCTTGGTTGGTTGAAAATACCTTAATCACTTTTTGTGCTTTGTTAGATCTGGAAGCTATCTTGATCACTTGAGTCCCCATTGTAGGGTAAAAGGATATTTGTTCAGCAGTGTCCCCAAGGTAGCACCTTGTTAACGAGCAACACAGTCACTGTTTGGGTGCACTATTTATTCACACTCTCACTAGTGTCTCCCTGGAATATGAACATGGTCTAGACAGTGTCATTGAATTTTCATTAACCTATTAAAATCACAAGAATTTATTAAACTGAGTGATGAATGGGTATTGATAATTGAGATGCTGAATTCATCACTCATCAACCTTCAGAGCTTAGGAACGGGTGAAGGTTTTGATACAATTGTCGTATCAAGTGGGCAATCACTGCTACTGTGACCACTTCCTGAGATAGTAACCACAGCCTTTTCAGGATCTGGTTCAGGGATTTGGGATGACACTTGTCCCATTCCTGCTGTTGCAGCCTTGGCTATTCCACGAAAAGAGTTGGATAGTGCTGATAAACTTGGCAGGGGCAAAAGAAATGGAAGCTGGCCGGTGGATGCTGCCCTCCTGCGAGATGTTGATGATGATGGAACGTTGTTGGTGGCCGATCCAGATTCCTCAAGGGACCGGGCATTCAACACTTGTTGTCCAATCCAAACTTTTCTTTTCTTGCTCTCATCGACGGCATCCATTTCCTGGCATGACTCTTGAGTTGTAACTTTACTGTCAGTACTCCCTTTAACTTTGGTGCCATGCTTTTTCCTCAATGTCCCTGACCCTTTCCTCCTGCCCTCACTCTTCCTTGCCTTCTTCCTCAGCTGTTTCAAGTTCCTGCTTTGATGCCATGTCGAATCACTCACTACTTTATCCTCAGACTCTTCTTCATCGGCATCTTCTTCTGAGCCTAACAACCTCTCAAGGAGTTCACGCTCTGACCTTGAAAGTCTCAGGAATCGCCTTGCCAGGCGATGATGGCTTTCAAGTTCCTCCTCCTCCTCCCCATCCTTCTCTACTTTATCACACTGCTCATCATACTCTTTCAGTCGCCTCACTCCTTGGCGTTTCTCAAGCTCCCTTGCCAGCATTTGCACCTCCCAGTCTTTATTTCTGCTGGACATCTGGACGTCGTCATTTTCTTCTTGGCTTGAGGATGATGGGCTTGAGGAAGGTGAAGATGAGGTGAAAGAAGATGACGATGATGTTGATGAGAAGGACATTTTTAAATCTCCATCCCTATCACTCAGCCATAGTGATAATGCTGTGGATCTAGTGTCATCATCTTCCTTTTGTGAAGTTTCATCAGACAAGGAATGGGGTAGCTTTCTTTTACATGATTTTTTACCTCTCTGTCTCACTATGGCACCTTGGTCCAATGAATTATTATCGAAGCAGTCATCAACATCTATGTCATCCTCCAAGCCAGCAGTTACAACAGTGTCAGCTGAATCTCCTCTCTGTTAGAATAAATTTGATATGGTAAGGTTAATGTTAAAATATTTAATGGCAACATTTAAAAAAAGGTTAACTGAGTGTTCACCTACCATAAAAGGGTTGACATCATCCGATGAGGATGAAGAGTCATCTTCTACTGAGATTGTATTGCCATTGGTACGCGTTCCAGTGTTTGGCTGTGAATAAATTAAAAGCATTGTTCAACAATCAGTGATCTGAAAATAGTTGTCAACTCTGTGCTAAAATATACGTCTGAAAAAAAAATATTTTACAGGAGCAATAGACAATTTTGGATGGAGATAACTCATGAGTAATGAAATTAAATTAGGTAATAAGTAAAAAATTGCAGTAGGAGGGCCTAAAATAGAAAGTGAAAAAATTTGGACATTAGTTTGATTGAATAAAGGCAAAATTCAAATCAAGGGTATTAGAAGAAAAGTGTTAGCGAAGAAGCATTAAAAAAACAAAGGAATTAATTACCAACACTTATGAGAGGAGACTAATCGAGAAGTGTTATAGAGGGTTAGATGAGAGAGGAAGTTGGCAGGGGAAATTTAGTGAAAGCAGAAAAAAAATTGATGGAGGAGACATTGAGAAGTAGAAAATATTGAAGCCTGAGATCAAAGGGAAAGTTTTAGGTTTAGGTAATTTTGATGGCAAGAAGAGAGTTGGAAAAAATAAGCTGAAGACGGAAGAAGAGTAGGGTAATACTAATTTTGTTCACAACAATTTTGAAATTCCACAAGGATATGTAATAACTTTTTTGTAAACTACTTCTACATGGTAAGTCTATAATAATAAGTAATAGCAATTGAATAGTATTTTCAAAAAAATATAAAGCTTCGAGGGTCATCCAGACATTCCTAACCATTTCAAATTGAAAACTATGCAAATCAACTTTAGGTGATTTGTTATTTTGTGTAAAATGTATATTTACTAAATTTTTCACATAAACACAGCCAATGTTCTAACTTTGTCATAGTGTGTCACTAATTTTTCTTTTCTACAACCACTTTGCATGTTACAAACTTAAAATCAATAAATTTCTGGATCACATTGTGACAGGAGGTGAAACTTTGGTCCACCATGATGCTCCTGAGCACAAATATCAGTCCTTGTGGCATCTCAAGGGATAAATCCATGCAAATTCTTTCAGATGGCTTCAGTGTTCTGGGACGGTAAATGTTTCCTCTTGGTTGACTTCTTGCCCTGCAATGCAACAATCAGTGCAGATGTATATTGTAAAAAATTGTGGAGACTCATCCAAAACAAACTGTGTGAATTATTGAGTAAGGGTGTGGTGCTTCTCCACAACAATGCTCACCCTGATGCAGACCAAAAGACTGTTGGGCGACTTCAAGTGGGAAGTTTTTGGTCATTCCCCATGCAGCCTAGACCTAGCTTCAAGTGACTTTCACTTATTTTCAAGACTGTAAACATATTTGTGAGGTCAACACTTTACAGCAAAGTTAAACTTAATATGTAAAAGTGGGTGCAGAATCTGGTGGGAAAAAACTATTGTGAAGGAATCAGAAAATTGGTGATATGCTATGGTAAATGTTTTAACTTCAGTGGTGATATTGTGGAAAAATGAGAAATTATATGTGTTACACAAAAGAAAAAAATATCGCCGAAAGATGATTTGAAGTTTTTATTTCAAAATAGGTAGAACTTTCTGGATGACCCTTGTATTTATCATTTTACTCCGCATATCTCTTTGTTTTCATTCAAAATTAATTTAAAAAACATTCAGTAGTTTATTTGCGGCCCTTGGATACTTCACTAGATCTTTAATTACAGTATAGGATTCCTTGCATAATTAGATAAAATACACCAAAATGTTACTTTGTTTTAATTATTCATGCTAAATGATTAGAAATAATTTCAAAATAACTATCTTGTGTAATGTGGGATATTTTCATCACAAGTAATTAAAATCTTTTCATGTTAATTAGAAGAATTTTGTTGCCGATATCTATTGTGGTTCGTAAACATCTAATGATAAATAAAGATTATGATTAAGTTTTCAATAGCCATCAAAGGAATCTAATGAAACATTGTTAAGGAAATTTTCAATGTACCTATTTATAATGTTATGAACCCTTTAAAGATTTCATAAATATATTTTAAATGCTTATCTTGATACTAAAATGATAATCACCTGTTCCAACTCACTGATCCGCTTCTCAAGGAAAAAAATAATTTCATCACGCTTCTTCACTTCTGATTCAAGAGAAAGAAATTTCTCTTGGAATCTACTTTGGATTTCATCCTGAAAGGGATGTAACAGCTTTAGATTAGACCACTTATCACATAATCAACATGGGTGCTATAGAGAAGGTAGAAACTTCCATGAAGAAACCCTTCAAAAATTGGAAAATATAGTATCTATATATGTTAATAGGACTGGGGAAGTTACAGAGCTGGAATAATGCCTTGTAGTAGCTTACTCTAGAAGTGAATTATGTTTTGACATTTACTGATTTTCATTGTATGTGCTAAAATTAGTTAAGCAATACCAGTTGAGATACTTTCTCTCTTTTTATAATCTACATCAACTTAATTCTCTTTGGCTAGAATATGGACTGTAACATTTTTACTTACATCATAGCAATCATTGGGTATTCTTGCCAAGTATAATGCACTCTTATCTACTTATAAAAATGTTACTCATACTTATAAAGACATAACACACAAATATGAATGCATAACTTAATTTGATGCTTTGATTTGAATGGCTTTTCACATGAGTTGTAGATAAGTGATTACAAAAGCAATAAGGAGTTGATTACCTAATTGTTAAAATATTGCCTTATTATCATCCAACCACAGCAAAAGTCTAAGTTTTAATGCATAATAATGTTTTCATGGTCATTAATCAATTAAATTCCATTTAACCCTTTCGCTGCCAGCCCCTCGCAGGTAGTCTGTGTGAAAACTGCCAAGCCCATGCCATGAAGTTAGGAAAAAATATTGTATACACATTAATTTAATTACTTAATCTTAATTAAATAACTTCATATTTATGTCAATTTTGATATTTTTAGGTAAATTGTGTACATTGCCTATTGTTTATTATATATTTGTTATAGTATATTGACTATTTTAACAATTAGGCACATTACTCCAAGTAAACGTAGTGGGCAGATATATTAGCCCGTGGCAGTTTTCACACAATCAGTGAGGTCCAAATATATTGGCCCACTGGCAGTAAAAGGGTTAAAATTAGCTATTGATTGAAGGAAAGTAAAAGTAAATTAAATTCAGAGGAGGGGCAAAACCCATTTACATCCCATCCTCCGACTGGGGTCCTGGTCCAAAGTTCTGGGCATCATATTTATAAGCGCTAAACTAATTAATAGTGAAATGCATTTGGAGATGATACCAAAAAGAGGATGAATAGGTAGCCCTAATTCAAGGGTGCATGTTTTTTATGAATCTAATTCATTGTTATGAATTAAATGAAGGTTAAATAATATTAATAAGACAGTTGATTGGTTCTTTTTAGTCAGCACTCTAACTTATTAGAGCCACCTACTTTCATTAATAATAATATGAAATGTAAGGATATTTCACTAAAATTTAGAATCTAGGAAAAAATAATGCTCTAAGGAAAGAATTAAATTTTAAAATAAAAATATAACATAAACATTTTATAGAGCATGTTACATGAAAATCAACAATTTCTCTAGTATCAACATCATACACCATCTGACCAAAATATAATTATAATGATTTTAATTGTGGTCTATGCATGAGCAATTATATCCGCTCATGGCTCTTTTTGCCAAAGAAGCAAAAAACTAATATATCAGCTGGTGGCACGATGAGGGTTAATAAACCAATGTGGGGATGAGCACAATTTTAAATATCTTACTGATTCAAACCAAGACTTAAACTTTGTTTACATGTCACTTTTTTTGTTTTGCATTTCACAATTCTAAACATGATTTATTTAGTGTATACCTTTTACTTGAATGTGGTTCTATTTAAAATCCAGAAATCCAAAGGACTATTAAAATTTGTGGAAAAAAAGAAAACCATTGAAAGTGAAATCTCTATTAAGTTAATTTCTTTAAAAACTTTCTCACATCAAGTTCATTAATTTTAATTGCTGTTTTTCAGGCCCTTTGACTTTGTGGTATATGCATATCTAATGGCTTAAATAACTGCAATTTTTCTCTTGGATGACTAATAATGAAATTTTTACATAATATCTATTTACTTTATATGGTTACATGAATATGTGCTGAAATTATGCGGTGTTTTCAGGTGCACCCAATTAGAAATATTTTAAGAATTATTAATAAGTTAAAACCTGGGAAGATATTAGAAGTAGTCATTCTCAATATATAATACTGAAAAAGTAACTTACCACATGGGATTGTATTACTTGCTTGATACCTAAAAGAACTCCACCAAAGCATTCATCATCCTTTGCTGAATGTGAACCAGTGGTATCTTGTACTAAAAAATGTCTATTGTCTAGAGGTGAAGACAATGATGTAGGTTTTGCTGTGGATATGCTAGATTGATGGTGTATGAAAGGTTCTTGCTCAGCATGTGATTTTTCTTTCAAGACTGAAGCAGTTAGGTCAGGTGTGTTCAGCACTGGAATGCCAGGAGAACCTGTAGTTGTGATCGTGGTTGGTGTGCGAGGTGGGGATGGCAATGTATCCCTATTGAAAGTGACACTTTTGGTCAGCTTGCTGTGCCTTGCTGCATAACCCTCAACAGTTGGGGCACGCATCAGCTGGTGAAGGTCCTTTTTTGTAGCACCAAGAGTATTAGTCTTTTCTTCAGACTTAAGAGAACCTTCACCTTTCTTGGTCATTTCATCATCTCCTGCAATCGACCCTGATAATTTCTTTAAAATGCTCTTTAAATTTTGCCTCTCTAATGTCTCATTACTCTCTGGGGAGATGTTCCTTAAATCCTCATCCTCAGTCCTTTGTGAGCACTCAACATCTACATCACAGTCACTCTTGTCTCTTGACACTACACTATTTGTGTGGGGGGAATCACGTTTCCTATAGTATGCACTTGCAGGACCTATTTGTGAAATATAACTTGCGTCCGAGAAGCTTCTAGACAAACTACGATAACAAGGATCAATTCTGTCAGTGCAGTCTCCACTGTCTAGACTTGAGCTCTTATCCAATTCGGCTAATCTTTGTCTATCATTGAGGATTTTTAATTTTTTGACAAAGGGTAAGCCACAGTACTCTGGAGAAAGGTCATCTATTGAGGCATAATTTTTATCTCTCCTGAGTTGTAACATTTGGGGCTTAGATGACCTGAATTCCATCCTCCTGTCAGTGGCTGCACTGCAAAGTTCCTTGTCAGGTTCCTCTGAAACTCTCCCAACCAACTCACCCTCCTCATCCTCCACTTGCAGTACTACACTTGACAAAGTTTCTGAGGCACACACGGACTGAGCACCTGCATCTTGGTTAATTGACACTGAGTCTTCCATTGAAGTTTGGGCACTTGAAACTTGTGCTGCATTTGTCCTCATGCAGGTCTCTTCACAACATTCACCTGTGTTAAGATCACTACAACCATTGTCCACACAAGTATCTTCTTGCTTTCCTTTGCATTCACTCTGCTTAAGGTCACGAGTCCTAGGAGGCACTACTGCTACTGAAATTTGAGAGGAAGTGCTTGTTGTGGATACACTAGGGGCACTGTCCAGGCTTTCTGAGCATGCTGTGGTTTTAGGGGGAGTACTCGCAGAGGATGATGGAGGCAAAGTACTCTCGGCACCTGTGGCAGGGGGTTGACTCTCTGGCTCTGATTCCTTTTCCTTCTCCTCCTTGGCCTTGAGCAGGAGAAGCCTTTGAATGAGGGGGCGAACTGCTCGCGTAGGTGGCTTTTCTTCTGGCCTTATTTGCTGTTCCTTCTCCCCCGCTTCAGTGATGGGAGGAGGGGAGGTTTGGGATGTCCCAGAAGAGGTGGTTGAAGACTTCCTCCTGTTCCCTTCCTGGCCTTCCTTCTCTATCTGCACCACAGCCTTTTTCTCTGCTGCCGCTGCTGCTTCCCTCTCCTCCTTTTCTCGCAGCATTCTCAGCCTCGTAAAGAGTGGTAACCCCTCCCCAATAACCTCCACTGGCTTCGACTTTACCTCTTGCTCTTCCCCCTTTGACTCCTTGGACTCCTCTTGGGCCTTCTCTCCTTCTATCTCCTTGCTGCTGCTGCTTCTCCTCCTCTCCCTCAACTTTCTTTCCCTCTCCTCCTTCTCCCGAAGCATCCTCAGCCGAGTGAAAAGGGGTAAGCCTTCCCCTATGACCTCCACCTTCTGCTGCGACTCCACAGAGGCCCTCCTCTGGTCACCATCCTCATCTTCATCTTCAGGTTCCTCGGACCCCTGGTCCCTCCCCCGCCTTCTTTTTCGGTGGCTGCTTCGGGATACCTCAGGGGGGCTGCTCTTGTTGTTACCCCCAGCATCTCCACCACTGTCATCACTTTTGACATGTGACATTCTTCGGAGAGCCCCCTTGATACCAGAGCATGATGAATCCCAGTTGCCAGTGTG
Source organism: Calopteryx splendens (assembly GCA_002093875.1). NCBI lineage: Eukaryota > Metazoa > Arthropoda > Insecta > Odonata > Calopterygidae > Calopteryx > Calopteryx splendens. The sequence continues at coordinate 97,436 of LYUA01000810.1, forward strand.
CTTTGATGTCAGAGATCTTCTGCAAACAAGGAAAAATGAGGCATGTAGTGACTTTCAACTTAAAATTTTATTATTGTGCTGCATAATTGTATCAAGAAACATTTTAAATATTTTTATCAGCTTTGATGAACGAAGAATTGATATTGGGTGCTCTTATACCCTACCATGCATTAAAATAAATTAGTTCCCTCCATAGATTGAATCAGGAACCAGGATGTTCACACCATCAAATAAATTCAGTTAAACAAGGAATTTTGCTTAAATATTATTTGACAGTAAAAAATTTGAATAATGTAGGTTGGACTTATTCTCAATAAATTTTTATGACATCTGCATTTTAAGAATTTGTAATTCTTCAATGTAGACATGACCAGGGTTTCTGGAGTCCATGACAGAGGACACTTCATGTGTCTTCCATCTCTATTCCAGGAATTTTAACAGACATTACCCCTAATTTTGGTTAACTTCTCTGTGGCCTTTTCTCCCCTTGGCCAGGTTCTTCAATCTAAACTTTGTCACCTGCCCCAATTTTTTTCCATAGGCATTTACCTTTCCTAGATACCACTGATTGTACTCTTGTAAGTTAGTGGCTGGGCAGCTACCCAGTTCATCCTTGTGGTCATATTAGCCTGTGTATGGCATATTTTGCCAAAGTTTAGTAGGAAGTAAAGATTAGCATAAAGAAGAAATCTATAAACTAATTTATATTAGATCTTTAATTGGCAGTAACCTTCTAGAATGAACTGTAATATAAATCCTGTTAGTACCTAGGAAAAATATTTTTTCAAACTTTTTTGTAAACTGTAATTACAAATTAAGAATGATGACAAATTTATTTGTGATGAATTTTTCCAAATCTGCGAGAGGACAAACAAAATTATTGATTATAAATGTAATTATTTTTTTCTTTTTTCAAGCATAGGTCTACCAGATGCTCTTAACAAAATGTAGGGCACAATGCTTTGAATTGTGGCACATTAGAAAAAAATGTAAGCCATTAAGAAACCATAGGCGAAAGCCAAAAAAATCCAAATGCATTGCATTTACATGTATTTTATATTTCCTTAAAAATGAGTCAAGACAAAAATCATGTTCATTTCTTCCTGCTTTAATTTTATGCATACCTAGATGCTGAACTGTAATTAAATTTTAACTTTTTTCAGCATTTTGGAAACATGCTTGAACATGAGATACAACCATGAACCCTTAATACAATTGATCAAAATAGCATGTGCTGCCCCTATTCATGGACTACAACCATGATGTGGGTGGGAGGGCATGTGTGTTTTGATGACCCCTAGAGCAGTGCTGGCGAGAGCATGGAAATTGCTCCTGGTAGGGCCACCCATGCCAGATAGGTCAAAGGGTAGGAGCCAGA